>CAUYTI010032660.1:0-24897 GCA_963575145.1 Galago senegalensis | reverse complement strand
GGAACACATTTAATGAAAGTCATCTGAACAGAAGCAATACAATTTAAATCAGAACAAACAAATTAACTTATTTTACATTACTGTGTAGTGACCTATGCAATCAACATTCGATATAACATTCAGTGTTCTCAGAATGAAATTTGTCCTTTTAACAAGACAATACATATAAACCAAATAGTACACAGTGCTCGGGAGTTGGCACTGAAAAGTACAAAAAAAAACAAAAAACAAACAAAAAAAAAAACAAAGAAAAAACAACACTGAACTGTTTCTTTCCAGCCTTAACCTTATTTTCAATTCCTTTTATACCAGGCTGGGCAATGACCTTCAGCAAAAATAACAGAATAATTCTCTAACTAAAAAAAGAAGTGTTATTAGATCCCTATTTTTAAGATTCTTTCCTTCTTGTTGTCAAATAACAAAGTAGTTTTATAATGTCACCCCCCAAAATGACATATAAAAAACCCAACAGAATTTTGAGGTATTCCATCTTCAGTTTAAGGGCACCCACCAGCAAGTGAATGCTCCCTCTCATTCCTCTCAATTACAATGAGACCTCTCTTCGAATTTATGACATTGGCACCACTTGCACCCATTGTGGGAAACTTCCCTTTGGAAGGAGTCCCCTTTTGCTAAAGTTGTCATTGCAGTCAGGTTCCAGAGCAGAAGAGTTTGGTTATCAGATTCAGGAGTTTCTGGCGGAAATTCAGTTTGTCTCCCAGTCTCCTCAGCTGAACTGCACACTCCTCTTCCAGCTCAGTGCGCGTGGGGCTCGGCTGCGTGTTCTTACGCGCTTTCTTCCCGGCCATCTCGACAAGTGTCGCCTGGAACTCTGCAGCGGATTGCGGGTCTCAGTCTCCCAGCCCGGGCACCTCCGGTGTCTGCAGGGTGCGAAGTGCGCGCTGGCAGCTGGGCGGCGGGACGGGAAAAAACGAGAAGCATCAAGCTACCAAATGCGCACAGTCGTGCTGGGAACCTCTGAGGTTCAGATGTGATCAATTTTAGAGCATGTTCCAATAGGCTGATTAGAAGAATGTGTATTCAGTTCCCTTAGGATGAAATGTTCTGTAGATGTCTATTAAATCCAATTGTTGAATGGTTATGTTTAAGTCTAATGTTTCTTTGCTGAGTTTCTTATTGGAGGATCTATCCAGCACTGCCAAAGGAGTGTTAAAATCTCCAACTATTATGGTGCTGGAGGAAATCAAGTTGCTCATGTCTTTTAGAGTCTCTCTTATAAATTGAGGTGCATTCTGGTTGGGTGCATAAATGTTAATAACTGAAATCTCATGTTGAGTGTTACCCTTAACAAATATGAAGTGACCATCCTTATCTTTCCTTACTTTTGTTGGTTTAAAGCCTATTGTATCTGTGAATAAAATTGCAACACCTGCTTTTTTCTGCTTTCCATTTGCCTGGAATATAGATGACCATCCCTTCACCCTGAGTCTATATTTATCTTTTAAGGTAAGATGAGATTCTTGTATGCAGCAGATATCTGGCCTGAGTCTTTGTATCCAGTCTGCCAACCTATGCCTCTTTAGAGGGCAATTTAAGCCATTCACATTAATTGAGAATATTGATAAGTCTGGTAGATTTTGGGTATCGAGTTTTTTTGAAAGTCCAGTAGACATTTTTAATCCTTTTGCCACTGTGAAAGTTGGAATTTGATCAAAAGTTTCTGAGTGAGTTTACTTTGGTGGTAGAGGATTGTGCTGGTCATTATGGAAGATAGGCCTGAGAATATCCTGGAGAGCTGGTTTAGTTATGGCAAATTTCTTCAACATGTGAATGTCATTAAAGCATTTAATTTCTCCATCATAAATGAAACACAGTTTAGCTGGATACAGGATCCTGGGTTGAAAAATTCTTTTGTTTTAGGAAATTAAAAGTCAATGACCACCCTCTTCTAGATCGAAAGGTTTCAGCAGAGAGATCTGCAGACATTCTAATATTCTTCCCCTTGTGGTTTATGGTTTTCTTACATCTAGCTGCTTTCAGAATTTTCTCTTTCATATTAACTTTAGTGAAGTTAATTATGATGTTCCTGGGGGATGTCTTGTTTGGGTTGAGTTGTGCTGGGGTTCTGAAACTGTCTGCTGTCTGAATTTCAGAATCTCTTGGAATGTCTGTGTGGTTCTCCTTGATTATCTCATAGAGTAGAGCATCTGTGCCTTTTAAGGCAACCTCATCACCTTCAGGAATTCCTGTAAGGCAAATAGTATTTTTCTTTCAATTATCCCAGAGCTATCTGAGTGAATGATCCATTTTTGTTCTCCACTTCTCTTCCTCTTTGAATGTTTGGAAGCTTTCAAAAGTTTTGTCTTTAATGTCAGAAATCCTTTCTTCTGCCTGTTCCATTCTGTTACTGAGGGATTCTGCTGCATTTCTCAGATCTTTGAGGGCTGCAAGTTTTTGTCTCATTGTGTCAAAATCTTTTGTGATTTTTGTCTATGAATTCATTGAATTCTTGAGGCAGCTTTTGAAATGCTCCTTGAATTTCTAATTCCAACTTTACCTCCATTCTATTAATCTTATTTGCAATCCAAATTTTGAATTTGATTTCTGACATCTCAGCCATTTGTTTATGAATGGGAACCTCTGTTGTGTCCACCATGTTGTTCCTTGGGGGAGATGATCTATTCTGGTTATTCATGTTACCAGAGTTTTTCTACTGATTCCACCCCATGATTATTTTACACTGTTTGGTTAGATGAGCAGATAAGGTGAAGTTGGGTTGGGGGCTCCTGGAGTAGGGATAAATAGCCCTTTGGTCAAGAGCTGAGACTGGTGTCTGTACCTTTTCCCCTAGAGCTTTGCAAAGGACCCATACAGTGCTACAGCCTGAGGCACTGGGGACCTGCTTGGTGTGGTCAGGCTAAGTGGCTCTTTCTTGTTTTCAGCTGGTCTCTGTCCAATCCTAGTGAATCAGTAACTCTGGGTTGAAGTCTCAGCTGTGGAGAAATACCAGCAACGAAGTCACCCCTCCCTGCACAGAGAGCTGGAAAAGGAAAATCAAACCTTCCCACAACCACACACCCAGGGTACCACTTTGGATATTCCTCAGGTGATTAGCCCAGGTCAAGAGTTCCAAATCAATTGTCCCAGTCAGCACCCAGTCTCAAGTGGAAGAGTTCAAAAGGTCTCCAGCAACTAGATAGTAAGGGTCTGCTGGCAGTTTGAGTATGACTTGCTCTAGTGCTCCATGGAGTCAGAAGGACCCACCCAGCAAATGAATTAGTCCAAGAAGGTTGAAGCCTTTTTCTCCACCTCACACTTCTGTCACACCCAGTCACTGGTAACCCTGCAGGGCTGTGACCCAGTTCCCTCCAATGAGCAGATGCTCAGGGGTTTGCACCTGCATGAGTCACAGGGAGATCTGTGTCTCCTCAGCCAGACTGCCTCACTCTGCTACCAGCCAGCAGGGGGAGCTGAAGCCTGATAACCTTGGGTGCATAATGGAAACTGCGGTGGTTCACTCAGTTCCAGCCCTACCCCAGATTGATGGTTTTGCACTTATAGTCTTGCAGAATTTGCGTTTCTGTCCTGACTATACTCCTGCAGGCCAGGCGCTGTTTGAGTTCACAGAAACTGCAACTTAGCCCTGCCCTGTGCCAGTGCCATTGTACGAATTCTCACAGAGCTGGCATCTCTGTCTCTGCTACACTCTGTGTTGGGGTGGGCACTGTTAGAGCTCACATTCAGCTCTCAGTTCCTGCCTCTCCCTGGGCTGGTACTGTTGCCCCATCTGCTTTTGTGTCAACTATGTTCCCCTGGGGGCTGGGTGCTTCTTAGGCTCACTAAAGCAGCACTTCTGGCTCAGCCCCACCCTGGGAGTATGGCATCTCTGTGCAAGCATATTCTAGTCTCTGTCTCCACCATGCCCCACCCAGGCAGGTACCGCCTCAAGCATACCCTTACTCAAAGGGCCTGTGTTTCTGTTCCAGATCTGTTCTGCCAGTGGCTTCCACCAGAGTAGAGGCCTGGCTTACTCTTTGCGAAGAGAGGCAGGGAGTGTCTCTCCAAAATATCCCCAGTGGTGTGGGCCCTATTGTTCCCACCATGGCCACTGCTGCTCTGTGCCATGGGGCATGGCTTCTCCCTCTCCTGTATAGCTCCCTCAGTCCACAGTCCTCTCTCCACACCTGTGCCACAGAATCATCACAGACCCACAACAGCCCATGCCTTGTCCACGCTTCTCAAGAAAATGTCCAAGAATCTGGACTCCATGGGGGATAGGCTTCTAGATCTCAGGGTGAGAGTGGAGGTGAATGCTGGGAGTTCAAAATTGCAGGTAGAGAATATATACAGTTTTATGCCTGGTGGGAGAGTGCCATGGCACACTAATGAATCCTCTCTGGGGAAGGAGTTCTGGTTTTTTGTTTGTTTGTTTGTTTGTTTTGTTTGTTTTTTTGAGAGAGAGCCTCAAGCTATCCCCCTGGGTGAGTGCCATGGCATCACGCTCACAGCAACCTCCAACTCCTGGGCTCAAGCAAGTCTCCTGCCTCTGCCTCCCAAGTAGCTTGGATCACAGGCACCCGCCACAACGCCCAGCTATTTTTTGGTTGCAGCAGTCATTGTTGTTTGGTGGGTCCGGGCTGGGGATTCGAACCCGCCACCTTAGGTGTACGTGGCTGGCGCCTTAGCTGGTTGAGCTATAGGCGCGGAGCCAGGAGTTCTGGTTTTTAGAGGGTCTCTCCTGTGGGATAAAATAGGAGGAGATCTGAACTCTGCTCGCTTCTTCGTATAAAGTATACTGTAAGCTGTTCTCATGGGCGAGGGGACTCCCATCCACTTGGTGATGGATTTTTGTATCTGTTGTTTGTTTCCTTGGGGTTGCATAGCTCACCTCAGCAGGGTTGATGTGTATTCTTCAACCTTCTCTCTTGGCTCAGCTCTAAACCATCAGCTTACTTACTTGTTACACTTCTGTCCTTTAACTTTCCTTCTGGGTGTGAGCCTCTGTGGAAAGCTGGCTCCAGTTGGTCATCTTGCCTCCATGACCAGATTTTTTATTTCTTATAATTCAATCTTGGTAGATTGTATGTTTCCAGGGATTTATCCATTTATTCTAGGTTAACCAATTTGGGAGAAGCAGTTTCTTATGATTCATTGTATTGTATAGTAGCATTTTTAATGTCTCCTATTTCATTTATGATTTTATTTATTTGAGCTTCTCTTTTCCTTTGTTAGTTTAGCTAAAGATGTTTTTTGTTTCTTAGTTTTGCTGATCTTTTTGTTTGTCTTTCTAGTCTGTGTTTCTCTTATTCCTGTTCTAATTTTTATTATTTCCTTCCTTCTGCTAACTTTGAAGTTAGCTTGTTCTATTTTTTTTTTTTTTTTTAGTTTCTTGAGGTGTAATGTTAGGTTATTTGAGAGCTTTCTTTTTTCTTAATGTATTTACTGATATAAACTTCCCTCTTAGAACTGCTTTTGTTGTATCCCATAAGTTTTGATATGTTGTTTCCATTTCTGTTTGCTTCAAAATACTTTTTTATTTCCCTTTTGATTTCTTCTATAAGCCATTGTTTATTTAGGAGTATGTTATTCAACTTCCATATATTTTTGAATTTCCAGTTTCCTCCTGATATTGATTTCCAGTTTTGTACCATGGTGGTCAGAAAAAATACTTGATATAATTTTAATCTTAAATTTGTTAGGACTTCTTTTGTGACCCACCATATGATCTAATCTGGAGGATGTTCTATGTGTGCTTGAGAATAAAGTATGTTCTGCTGTTGTAGGATGGAATATTCTGTATATGTCTATTAGATCCATTTGTCCTATAATGTTATTGAAGTCCTCTGTTTCCTTAGTGTGTGGGTGATCGATCCATTGTTGAAAGTGGGCTCTTGCAGTCCCCTAGTATTATTTTATTGTTTTCTATTTCCCCATCAGTTCTGTTAATACTTGCTTTATAAATTTGGTGTGCCAATGTTAGGTGCACATATATTTACAGTTGTTATATTCTCCTGATGAATTCTCTTTATCATTATATACTGATCTTTGTCTCTTGTGACAAATTTTTACTAAAAGTCTATTTTGTCTCAGGAACAGCCAATACTGCTTTCTCTTGGTTACCATTTGCTTGGAATATATTTTTCCATCCCTTTATATTCTGCCTACGTATTTAAAGTTTATTGTTGTCTGCATATTTGTTTATCCTGTTTTTTAAATCCATTCAATCACTTGTGTCTTTTGACTGAAGAACTTAATCCATTTACATTTAACTATCAATAGATGAGGACTTACTGTTGCCACTTAATTAATTATTATCTGTCCTTTTTTTTTTTTTTTTTAAGGCAGAGTCTCACTTTGTCACTCTTGGTAGAGTGCCTTGGTGTCACAGCTCACAGAAACCTCAAACTCTTGGGCTTAAGTGATTCTCTTGCCTTAGCTTCCCAAGTGTCTGGGACTATAGGCACTTGCCACAACACCTGGCTATTTTTTTCTTGCAGTTGTCATTGCTGTTTAGCTGGCCTGGGCCAGGTTTCAACCTGCTACTCTTGGTGCATGTGGCTGGTGCCATAACCTCTGTGCTATGGATGATGAGTCCTGTTCTCTTTTTCTATATGTGTGTGTGTGTTTTAGAGACAGTCTTACTTTGTCTCCCTCAGTACAGTGCTGTGGCTTCACAGCTCACAGCAACCTCCAACTCTTGGGCTTAGGCGATTCTCTTGCCTAAGCCTCCTGAGTAGCTGGGACTATAGGCGTCTACCACAAAGCCTGGCTAATTTTTTTGTTGTTGCAGTTTGGCCAAGGCTGGGTTTGAACCTGCCACCCTCAGTATATGGGACCAGCACCCTACTCACTGAACCACAGGTGCTGCCGTCTATCTCCTTTTGTAATTTGATTTATTAGTAGTATGCTTTGATTACTTTCTTTTCACCTTTTGTATATCTACTACAATTTTTTCTTTGGGGTTTCAATGAAACCCCATAGATGTTTACATAAAACATCTTATATTTATAACAGTCTGTTTTAAGCTGACAACAACTCCTTCAACTGCTTACAAAAACTATACTTTTTTTCCCCTCCCTCCTTTAAGGCTATTGATATCAAACTTTACATTTTTTATATAGTGTAACCATAAATTATTGTAGCTACAGTTACTTTAAATACTTTTGTCTTTTAACCTTTATATTAGACTTGAAAGTGATTTATGTGCCAACATTACTGTATTTTTCTAAATTTACCTTCACCAGTAAGTTTTATAAATTCATATGCTATTATATTGTTAGTTAGCATCCTTTTGTTTCAACTTGAAGAACTCCCCAATTAGTATTTCTTTTAAGACAGGTCTGGTAGTGAGGGACTAATTCCTTCAGCTTTTGTCTATCTGTGAAAACCTTTTTCTCACCTTCATTTCTTAAGGATAGCCTTTCCAGGTATAATATTTTTGGTTGACAGTTTTTTTTCTTTCAATGCTTTGAATATATCATCTTACCTCTTTCTGGTTCATTCTGGGTCCCTTGGTGGATGGTGCTGGTAGCAGGACCAATGAGCTATAGCCAAATCCACAGGGTAATTGGGCTGTTTCTGGGTCTGTACTTGAAACCATAGTCAGTAAACCACAGACTGGCCTTTTCCAAATGACCATACCACCTAGCTACAGGCTGGCCTTTTCCAAATGACCTCCTCAGTCTTGCAGCCTCCTACCTGGGTACTAACACTCCTATAAAGGCACTTTTGTCTGTGGATAGCTGTGAATTAATGTTGCCATGGGGAGATATAAGCAGGGGACCTCCTATTCTACTATCTTTCTGACATTAGTCACTGTTTATTTAAATTTAGTTAACAGAAGTGATAACATGGATAATAACATGAAAAATTTCTTGTGAAATCTTATTTCCTAATAAGAAAAATTGAGTTGATTAATATTTAAGAAGAAACTCTTGTTTCATTATTGTTGACATTAATATCAATATCATGATCAAAAGCAATTAATTGTTGATTTATTTTCTACACTGGCTGGAGAAAGTCAGACCTGTCTTTTTAGGACAACCACTGTTTTCTAAAGGATAGCAATAAAAAATATTCTTGTCAAAGTCCTTATGAAAGCTGACCAGAACTTTTTGAATCTTTGTCACCTTTTAGAGAGTAGAGAGAGTCACTGATATTTTGAATTTTGGAGTACAAGAAACAATCTTGGAAACTTCAAAATAAACATATTAGAATAGAGAATGCTATTATTCTATTAAATTGGAATTTTGCAGAACAACTCTGGTAGCTTGAAAGGAGGAAGAGGAAATACATGTACGTTTATTGAGCTTTTGCTATGAGTCAGATTCAACGCTTAATGTTTTATATACAATATATAATTTCAATAGAGCCCAAATCATCTTTGTAGGTAAGCACTGTATTTTAAAAATTTTAAAATACAATGTATTTTAAATTTAAAAAATTTTTTAGATGAAGAAATGAGGTCAAGGAGGCCACTTAATTTGCCTTAGGTCACAAGCTTGCAAGTGGAAGTTCTAATTCTGAAATGTGGCCTAGCAGATAGAAGTCTGCTGTCCTGTCATTCTGAAAAAAGGACAGATTGCTTGTATTTTATAGATTTTTACAGGAAAAAAGACTAGACATTAGAAGACCCCAATTTCACATTCTTTGGGGAAGTCACAACTTCTGCAAGCCATTTTTCTAAGACACTAGAGCAAAAGTATTTGTCTCAAGGGATTGTTAGGTGGCAAATGAATTAATGACATAGGTGAAAGTGCTCAGCATTTTGCTTGGCACATCATAGGTGGGACATTACAACTGTTAGTCTAGTAACTTCAACTTTAGGTTTCTAAGATGTGGCTCATTTTGGCAAAATCCCCAGCTTTGCTCTAATTATTGTCTTTGAAGACCATCTGAATGAGGGACAGGCATGAAAGCCCAGGATGAAAAAGGCTCCTGGTGGGTTCTGTCTGTCTGGGTAAGTATTTTGGTTTTCAAAAGAATTATGTTCCTGGCTTGAATTCTTTCAGAAAGCCATTAATTTATAAACCAATAGGAATATATTCAACAGCTGCTTTGTGCTAGGTTCCCTGAGGACTATCTCTGCCTTCTAGGAATTTAATAGGTAGTCACAGGGGGCAAAGAAAACATACAAAACAACAGCAATAAAAATGAGATGTTATTCATACTTTTAAACATTCCATATTTATATAGTAAAAATTCAAAAGTAATAAAGGTAGAAATTAAGTTGCCCTCCCACCTCACCCTTTTTGCCCTAGTTCTTTTTCCCCCTCATCAGTTTCTTAGCACTTTCTGAGTTTCTTTTTATATACAAACATATAGGTACATAAAGCACCTCATCTTTCATCAGAATGCCAAATGAGACATGCTATGCTTTTTAAAATTCATAAGATATCTCAGATATTGCACTGTATCAGTACATATTGATCTTCCTTATTCTCTCTAATGGAATTCTTTTGTATGAATATGCCACACTTTATTTAATAGACCCTTATCAATGGTCTTTAAGGTTGTTTCCAGCCTTTTGTTACCTGAACAATACTGCAATAAATTCTCCTGACAAAGAGCTATAATTAAGGGCTAAATCGTGTGGCTCGGATTGTAAGTGATTCTCATTTTCTGGTGTGGGTGCTAATGACATTTCTGGTGGGACAATACTTTGTGGTACAGAACTGTTTTGCCCATGGCATGATTTTTAGGCTCCCCCCCCCTTCCAGTATGTTTCCATTGTGACAAACAAAAAATCTGTTTCCCCTCCTACCCTATTTCCAAATATCCCCTAGGGGGATGATACTGCTCAAGCTGGGAACCCTTGTAAGTGTAGGGCATTACAGTTGGAAACCTTCTAGGGAAAAGGAGAGTCTGAGCACTTTATTGTTTGAAAGCTTGTGTCTGCTCCCAAATTCGTGTTGAAACTGAATTCCTAGTGCAACAATATTAAGAGGTGCAGCCTTTAGGATGTGATAAGGTAGTGAGGACTCCACTCCCATGGATGGGATTAGTGCCCTTATGTAAGAAATTTTGGGGAGTGAATTTGACCTCTGTTTGTCCTGCCCCTTGTGCCATATGCTGACACAGCATTAAGGTGCCATCTTGAAAGTAAAGAGCAGCCCTCACCAGATCCTGAACCTACCAGTGACTTGATCTTGGATTCCCTATCCTCCAGAACTGTATTTCTGTTGCTTATTAATTATGCAGCCTGTGGTATTTTGTTACAGCAGTGCAAAAGGACTAAGACAAAGCAGGACTTTGAGGATTTACATGAGCTTTGGGACACAGCCTGAGAAATGACCAGAGATGGACACCTTATTAGGGGAATTCTCTTCTCTTTATATTTTCTCATTTACTTCCAGACAGATGAGGCAGTGTTGGAAAGCTAATTGGGTTCCTTAGGCTTTAATGTGGGTCCTGAAACCATTCCCAGGTCTTTGCTTTAGCTATTCACTCAGACTGCTGTGTTGGCCCTGCATCTGCATAGTACTTGGTCATAGGTGTGGAGGGGTGACTATGTTTCCCCAAAGAAGAGGGAGGACCGTCAACATGACCAGTGCCTGGGTTTGGGACAAATCATGCAATGCTTGAATTTTCACTCTACCATTTCCATGCTGGAATCATAAAGCCCTAGAAAACTAAAGTTGGAAGGAAATGTTTATATCATTTATCCCCTCTTGATTAGAGAGGAGGTTAGGTTAATGTATACATCAAGTGTCCTCAAACTACGGCCCACAGGCCACATGCTGCCCTCCTAGGACTTTTATCCGGCCCCCCGGGTGATTTTGCTGCTGCTGCCTGTCCTGCTTAGCAGCTGATTCATCCAAGGGCCTACAGTCTGGCCTTCCAACAGTCTGAGGGACAGTGAACTGGCCCCCTGTTTAAAAAGTTTGAGGACCCACTATACATCAATGTCTGGTTTAAGGAAAAATGTCATAAAAGAGCCTGGAGGTAAGGGATGTTAGGTACTTGAGAATAGTAGTGATGGCTGACTATAATGAACTCCATGGCAAGGGAAAAATGATCTAAATCAGTGGTTTCCCAATTTTACATCAGAATTACTTAGAAAAGTACTTAAAAGAAAAAATTCAGATTCCCAGATTCCTGTCCAGCCCAAAGAAATTAGCATCTCTAGGACTAGGATGTGGGAATCTGTATTTTAACTGTAATTCTTAGGCCTGGTGGAGGCTTGACAATCAAGCTTGGGAAACTCTGATTTAAAGAGATTCCACTCAAATAAATCCCACATCACAAATATGAGTGTCATAGGAGCCTGGAGTGCTGCTTTGCTGGGTATCTTCCCTATTGATGAAGGGAACGAGCAGATAATATGCTAGATGGTTAATTATGTTGGCATTTATTCATTCTGAAATGTTTATAAAAGTAATTAGAAGTCAGATGAGGTGTGATGCTCACTGACCTTTAAGGAGAGCTTGGCCTCAAACAACTAAAAAAAAAAAAAAAAGGGAAATGTCTCTCTCAAAGGTTAATCATAACACAACACAGCGTGATCAGCTGTGGATCTTTAGCTTGCAAAAGGAAGGATTTTATTTGGTATCAAGGATGAGAATTAGGAAATAGAAGATCATCTCTTTTGAGTCATTGTTTTTCTGGATTTGGAATGGTGTTCTGAGAAAAGATATGGATTAGCACTTTTCCTAGACACTTTTCCTGGCTGGCCTAGCAGTTTTCGATTTTTTCTTTTGCCTGACATTCTTGGGAAGATCTTTCCAATTGTAAAATGAGAGTTCTTGGTTGGTGTGGTTACCTAATCAAATGGGATCATTGACTATTCTTATATTTAAATCTAGAGACTGTAACCCCACCTTCTGATGGTGGTAAATCCTTCAGTGCCCTGGAGAGATGTTCTTTCCCTTGCCTTTAAGTTCCTCTCCCCAGCTAGGGGGATGCATTTGGGTTCACAGAGTGTTATTTTCTTGACGATGAGCTGAGGCTGATGGCCTACTTAGGTAAATCTCCCAGTTTACTCTACCTTTACCCTTCCAGATCCATTTCCTACCCTGCTCTGTGCACTGGGAGGCTGCCTCCTGCAGACCTCATCACTGGGGCTCTTTGCCAGCTGGCTTTGTTCTGGATGTTGACATTAGGTAGTCCCTGGCGGGAAGTGCTAGGGTCTCCTCTGTTTTGTTCCTTGCCATAGGCCTAGGAATGGTGCATCCCCATGACCAGCTGGGAGCTGTACCTCGGGCCTGGCCCTCACTGAGCTCTGTCGTTCCATTTCTTCCCTCCACAACTTTCCTCCTAAATGCTGTAACAGCTCCCCCTGTTAGTAGGCACTGGAAGCTTCATCCACACATGGGGTTCCCCTTTTCTTTGTATATATCTCAGTAAATAATCCTTTTACAAAAGTCTTTTTAGTTCAACACTTTGAGGGAAACTGTTTTTATCCCAGCCTGCTAAGTTTTCCTTTGTTAAGCTATTAAACAGGGAAGCAAATGTTCCTGTTCGCTGGCCTTAGTGTCACTGTGATGACAATGTGAGCTAGATCCTCTGGTGGAGTGCTTCAGCAGTCGGAAGCATTCACCTGCAGTGTGGCATCGTAGTTACTGCTGGGTGATCATTACTAAGGTCTCAGACATCTTTATAACCTTAAGGCATTTTGGATAGTTTTCAATATTTGATATTTGCACAATAAATAACTACTTGGTCAATTCAGGGAGCACTAAGTAGGGAGTAGTGATAAGAACATCTACCTACTTTCACGTGTACAGACTCACTATATTTCTGGAAGATATGAAAAAGTCTGGTTTTGTTCCCTTTGTTATTTAGTGGGAATTCCTCCCAGATTCTGGTATCAGGTTGACATATAACCCTAGTTTTCAGAGCTACATTAAGTTTTCATTAATGTCTGGGTTCTGTAAGGATTTTGTTGAGAGTTAGTAGAAACTGTGTTTGCAGTTACTGGCAAGATTTCAGTTTAGTCTGGAAAGCCTGGAAAACATAAGTCTTTAAATGGTTGTACATATATATCATAATTTATTGAACCATTGCCTCATTATTAGGTAATTTGATTATTTCTAGTTTTGTTCTCCAAAAACGTGAAATTGCTAGAGTGATCATCTTTGCACTTGTAGGAATCTGCACATTATTCAATGATGCCAACCACTGATCAGGTTACGTGCTGGTGGATACAACTGTAAACAAAACAAATTGTTACTCACATGAGCTTATATTATAGAAAGGGAGACTGAAAAAAAACAAACACACAATGAATGATCAGGGTAAAGCAGGGTAAGGATGATAGGAAACAAAGGCGATGGGGATTGCTTTTTTATTTAGGGCTATCACAGAAAGCCCTTCTAAAGAGGTGACATTTGAGTGGAGATCTAAATGACATGAGGGAGAAAGCCAGGCAAATATCTGGGAGAAAGGCATTCCTGGCAGAGGGAACAGCATCTGGAAAGGCTTGGAGGCAGGAATGTGCTTGGTAGCCAGGTAGTCAAAGGGATGGGAGAGGAAAGAGCAAGGGGCATAGTAGTAAGAGGTGAATTGGGTGGGTGATGGGGGCCAAAAGCTTAAAGGGTCTTATAGGTCATTACAAAGACCCTGACTGGTCCTTACAACAATTGAAGATGCTGGAATGAGGAAAGTAGACGTGGGAATACTTTCATTTTATAAGCTATCTTTGGCTGCTGTGTGAAAAATGTTGTGAAGGGAGCAGGCATAGAGTGAGGGTGCTCAGTTGGGAGGCTTTTGGAGTAATTCATGGAGAGATGATGGTGGCTTTGACTAGAGCTGTCAGAGTGAAGGTGATGAGAAATGGTTAGAGTCTGGGTATTGTTGAAGGCAGAGGTGGCAGATTTTAATCACAGATTGGATGCAGGATATGAAAGAAGGGAGTTAAGGATGACTTGGGTTTTGCCTGAGTAATGATTGTTGAAGGATAAGGAAATGAATGTCTTGTTAGGGTGGTAGTTCTTAAGTTGGGGCAATTTTGTCCCCCAGGGCACATGTGGCAATGTCTGAAGATAATTTTGTTTGTCATACTGGGATAGGGATGTGCGCTACAGACTTCTCATGGGCAGAGGCCAGGGATGCTGCTAAAGCACCTGCAAGGCATAGAACAGCCCATCACAAAGCATTAGCCAGCCCCAAATGTTAGCTGTGCTGAGGCTGAGAAACCTGGGGTTAGAGAGATCACCACTCTGTTCCCTTCCGCATCTTTCTTCTCTGGGCTTTGTTCTTCTCGCCCCTGGGGATGGGTTTCTTTGTTGCTGCTCGTACAAGTTAAGAAATGTCTGACCTAGCTCTTGCCCCTGCCCTCCACCAAACATGACCTTTAAGCTCCCATATCTGAATTCTACTCACTATATATAGTCTTTTTGTCCCAATTTCACATTTTCAAGAGAGAGACATTGATTGGCCCAGGTGTTGCCTCTACTTCAATCTGGCGTGTCAGAGGGTGGGCCCCTGGCCACTTCAAAAAGACGGCAGGAAAGATAGTCAGGGAAGGACTCAGGGTCAAATAAGAAAATTAACTGGCATGTCTGTTGTATGATCTTGGAGAATTTGACTTAAAGATCTTACTCCTGGGGGTCCTGGTTTAGCCCACAGAATTGTTCAGGCTTTGCTAATCCAACCCAGTCCTTTTGAATTATAAGAAAGAGAAACTGTGAATGAGGAGAAGGATCTCCTGGGCCATGTTCAGAATCTGAATTCCCGCTGAGCAGGACATGAAGAGAAAGCTGCTTGCTGTGTTTTTCTTTTCCCTTTTTAATTGAATTTGAATCCAGCATATCTAGGAAGGAAATCACTTAAAGCAGCAAACACTCATAACTAGTGACTGGCATGAAAAATAATAGTGGGAGAGAGCACGGAATGCAATGTGCATTTATTGCGACATATGGCTCTCCTCTCGGATTTCCACTGACTATATTATCCAGGCAGGAACTTGTTTTCAGAGAGAAGGATATTCTGCAGATGGTAGCATACTGGGATCACTGTCAGAAAGAGGACAGATCATATCAGACTCATACTGAATGAACCATGCATTTAAGAATGAGTCTGAGATCATTTTTCCATGCAGTAATGAGGATTTTAATATTTCCAGCCTGCTGCTCCACATGCCTGTTGCACTTCTTACAAAGGATGACTCTGAGGGCCTCAAAATAGTGCTAATAAAAACTGTCTTAGAAACAGGCTGGTGATAGCGAGGAGGGACGTAGCCTGCTGAGGTCCCAGGATGCGTTGGTGAGCTCTAGCATGGGCAGAACAGAAGACAAATTTCAGAAGGTATACGAAGCATTTCAGAAGGCAAAGCATAATGTCTTCCTCATTCCTTGTGCTGTCAGAAATACCTGCATTTTTCAGACGATTGAAATAAATGTTTGAAAGTCCCGGGAGAAGGGCAGTTATGAACTAATAAAACAAGGACCATTTGTACTTTAACAAGTAGTTTTAAGATGAGATGTAATTTGCAAAGAATTTACCCATTTAAAGCATACAATTTGGCTGGGCCTGGTAGCTCCCACCTATAATCCTAGCACTCTGCTGGGAGGTCAAAGTGGGTGGATTGCTTGAGCTCAGGAGTTCAAGACCAGCCTGAGCAAGAACAAGACCCTGTCTCTACTAAAATTAGAAAAACTACTTGGGTGTTGTGGCAGGCACCTGTAGCCCCAGTTACTTAGGAGGGCGAGGCAAGAGGATCACTGAAGCCCAAGAGTTTGAGGTTTCTGTGAGCTATGATAACGTCACAGCACTCTACCGAGGGCAACAGAGTGAGACTCTCTCAAAAACAATAACAACAAGAAAGTGTACAATTCACTGCTTTTTAGAATTATTCATGGAATTGTGCATTGATACCAAAAACAGTTGTAGAACATAATCATTACTCTCAAAAGAGAAAAAATCCTGTACCCATTTTCCCCCAAACCCCAGCCCTGGCAACTACTAATCTACTTTCTGTCTCTGTCAATTCTATTCTAGAAGTGGCATATGTGCAGTATCATGTAATGTATGTTTCTGGCTTCTTTTAGCATAGCATTTCCAAGCTTCATTCATGTTGCAGCCTGTCTCAGGACTCCGTTCTTCGAATGGCTGAATAATATTCTATCGTTTGGATATAATCGCATTTTGTTTATGCATTCATTAGCAGATGGACATTTGGATGGTTTCCATCTTTGGCTATTATGAATAATGCTGCTATAAATATTTGCATATAGGTTATATGCACTTTATTAATAGCATTAATTAGTTTATCATCTCAAAAGTCAACTACTGTAGGAAGTCTGCCATGGTCTGGCCTCCTCTTTTTTCTCCCTTTATCCTTGCCCCATTTAATTCCTCTCTTCCTTCTCTTTGTACCTTGTGCATCCACTGTTATTACTAACTTTCCAGAGTTATGGTTTATTTATTATCTCACCTCTCTGAAAGCAAGAACCATACCTGATTTATCTTTCTATCCCCAGCACCTATTAATATTAACTTTACAAGTAGTCCTGTTTCTCAACTAATTGCTGAATTTACACATGTGGCTTTTACATACAATGAGTTTTTATATCTTACTCTTTAAAAAATTTCAGACTCTCACTTTAGCCTAAGAATTCTACATCTTTTCCTTTAATCTCCCATTTATCTTTCACTCCCTGGGGCCTTTCTGGTCATGGCCAAATTCAAAGTTGGCTGGAATCAGTCTGTTGTTGGTTATTCATGGTGAACCAGAGGGAAGTACCAAGAGGATTCAGAAAATCAGATTTTTGTTTCTTATCTCAAAACTGTTAATTGTTTGGCATCTTTGTTTTTATTTTTCCTTTTTGAGCTCTAAAGGGATTGGAACACCGACTGGGGCCCTTCACGGCAGTGTTGATTCAGTGCAGCATTGGGGTAGGTGACTAATAACCCTCGTAAACATGTATAGGGCTGCAGACAGGGGAGGCTCCTTGGGCCTCACAGAGGACAGTGTTGCATTTTATGATACAGTTGAGGCTTCTCTAGAGCATTTGCTCAGCTGGAGCTGCCATCTTTTGTGTATTTGACAGGAAATTTTTAGAGCTTCCTTGCTCTTAAGTCAGCAGCTCCTGATTTTTAGGAGTGCTCACCGCCTCAGAGCACTCACTTCCTGTTTGGAGACTGGCTGGCCTGTAGCCTCACTAGAATCTGCAGTCCTGGAAAAGCAGGACTTTGGTTCAGCTCTGTATTCAAAGTGCTTTAGTACTTTGTAGGTTCTCCGTGACTGCTTTTGACTGGGCCACCTCCTAGCATCCCTTTAGAGCTTGGAGAGGAGATAGGAAGAAGAGGAAGGGGGAGCTCCATGTGTGGGAAACAGGCATCTATGTAAGTGTAGAATAAGACTGGAGACCTTGGCACATTTTTGCTTAGAGAGGGTCAATCCTGTAATTTCAACTTTTGTTCTGGAAAGCTTGCATAAATGGCCTTTCATGTCTTCTAGTCAGATGGTATCTCTGCATCTACTCTTGGGGTACTAGACCTTTGCATAGGCTTCTGGAATGGTTTTCAGCTCTGAACCTGCAGAAAAGGCATGTGGGTTCAGGATTATCTTCCTTTCCTAAGCTGGAATTGCCTCAGTTTGCTGAAGGTACCTTAAAATTTCTGTTTCTACCCTAAAAATAAATCCATGGCCATGAGTATGTAGCATTTGGTACATTGTCCAAGAGTTTTAAAAACATTCATGGAACCCACATGACCCCATGGGGCTGGGACTGTGTCTTATCCTTCCAAATACTAATGTGAGGCTGGCTTCTGGGAGATGCTCATACAGCTCACTTCAGTGAGTATGTGGCGAGGATTTGCCTTTTTGTTTTTAAAGGTAGGGCAATGAGGAGAGAGGTAACAGCTATTTAGAGGCAAATATAGGTTTTGTCTTTTGTGGGTCACTATGAAAGTTTTGAGACAAACTTTGTTATGCCATTATTTTACTTCTAAGAAACACAGTTGATAGGGTCCTTTCTGATTCACCTGTGCAAGTTTCAACTTGCTGGCTTATTGGTGTTGCTGCAAGGGCTTCATTGGTTTCCTTCTGTGTGGATTTTATGTTTCTTGATTTTTGTGAATCTCAAAACTTTTGTAATTACCCATGTGGCCTACATCTCTAGTCACCATGTTGATAATTAGTTTGTTAGTGACCTGGGACCAGTGGTGTATTCTGGTAATAAATCCACTCCTATCTTTTCTTTGGGCTCACTCTTTGGATTTCCTTTCCTTTTCCATTCTGTTACCTGTTCTTTGAGAATGAGCAGCCAGGCAACCCTATCTGTGTGATATCTGTATAAAGCCACACAAAACACCCAGAACAACAAGGGTGATGTGTATCTACAGGATGGGAGAAAATGCAACCACCCAGGTGCTAAAATGCTCAATAAAATGCAATTCCAAGGCTCAGAAGTGCCATCGGTCTGTTGCATAGCAGCAACAAGGGACGTTTCAAACCTGTGAGACACTAGGAACAGCTGATGTGGATCCCTCTTCCTTCAGGTACTTAGGAGTGATGGTCACCCTGTGCTTAATCAAATCTTCCTGAGAGGCCAGACCATCTCTTCTGTGTTATGCTTGTTTTCATTGCCTCTTAAGACAGCAAACTCTATGAGGTCTTGTCTTCTATGTGTGGGCAACTCTAATAGTGCTACCCACTTACTGAAATCCAATGAAAAGCTGATTTTGGACATTTATATCAACTGGATATTTTTATCTGGTTATCCCATCTTCAGTTCAAACTCAGTATGGGTTGACTTAGTCCCTTCTTCATTCAAAAAGATTTAAGTGAGCTTACATGTCATGTGAGTAGATGGAGAGATACCACAGGAAACAACGTAAATTAGAGATGCATTGGGAAAAATAAGAAATACAAGAATGGAGCCATAAAGTAGAGTCCCCAGAAATATGCATGCTTCAGAAGAACCACAGATTTGGCTTTATAAAACTATATAGGAAACCTTATCAGTTATACTGTTCATTGTCCATACAATAAAAGCAAGCCAGCTTCTCAAGAGTAGCATAACCATTGGACTCTAAGAGCCTATGGGAGTGTTTTGAAGGATGAGATTCAGAGCTCTCTGCCGACCTGAGCTATCCAAGGGGCAGGTTTTTGAGTATAGGGAGGAAGGGATGTACTGAACAGCTTTCAACCAATTTTATGTCTCTCAGCTGAGCTTTTGCTCCAGTGCAGTTTGTTTTGTTTTTAAGAGAACATATCCATCTTGATCCCACACTAACTTGCCCTTCTGCTTCCCTTTATCTGAAAGAAAACTATAACCATACAGTTACATAAGCTTGTGTGATTATAGTTGTATAGGACCTGTGCTCATTTGTTCCCATGTCCAGCTAGTCATTAAAATATGTTCCTTTCTTCCCTTCTCCTTTCCACCTTCCCCCTTTCCCTCCCTTTTTTCTTCCTCTTTCCCTCCCTCACCACTTACTATCTACCAGGAGCTGGGCTAAGCAGGATATTAAACAGGTGTAACAATTGGCAATGGGACTGTCCAATCCAGAAGTTATATCAGCTGAAGCATCAGAGCAAGGTCCTTAAAGCCTTCTCCTGTGCCAGGCAAGAACTCTTTAGCTTCTGGATTGGAAAGAGGAGTTGCTTTGGGGGTGTTCCAGGAAGAGGGTGGAGTGCTAGGGTAGGCATGGTGCTGGGTGACTGGTGGTTGTGGGAAAGGGGTGGTGTCTATACTCACAAGTATAGAAGTGTTTCAGTGTTTTACCAGCTGAAAAAGCTGTACTGGTGATGGCTGCTTGCATTATCAGCTCTGGGTATATGGAGTCACAAAGATGACTTGGCCATGTTTCCTACCCTAAGAGATGCTGGCGTTCACTGTCTTCAGATTGTATTTCAAAAACATCTTTTCTTCTTTCTGTCTGTTGCCATGACTGTAGTTTAGACCCTTATTATCTCAGGCTTCATTAATTACAATGCTTCTTAATTTTCTGGATTTTACCTTCTTTCCCCCTTTATTTTCCCTCTTTCCTATTTTCTATGTGTGTGTTGCCAGAGACACCCCCCCCCCACACCCTCTGCATCCCATAGTGCTTTTTATCATGCTGTTACCTTCTACACTAAACCCATCACTGGCTTTTCTCTCTTCTTTAGAATCATATTTGAACTCTTTACCCAGGCATTTGAGGCCCTCAATTTTGTACCTTTACCACTGTATCAAGCCATAAGATGTCACAGAAGAAGGAAAAGCCATGGTCCTCCCTTTCTTAAGTAGCTTAAAATGGGGTGGTGAAGACATGGGAGATGTTTGTAATAATTGTTATGCAGTAAAAGCAAATGGGGACAGGGTGTGGGGTTGTGCAGGCCAATGGTACTGGCAGGGACAGTGAGGAAACCAGTCTCTTGGAGTCTGATTTCTCATGACAAGCTGTGGACAATTGATTGCTAGCCAAAGGCCTCTGATTTCTAGGTGGGTGAGCCTGGGATGGATGAGGGAGATTTGTCAGCTTCAGAATGATTTTTTTTTTTACACTTTCTGAGATGCAACTCTAGATGTGAAGGCTTTTCAAAGTTTAAACGCTCTGAGTAAATTCCAAAAAGGGTTGGTGCAAGTTTTGCCATCAGCTTTGAATGAACATCTGGCAGGTCTAGACCCAACAAGATTCACAAGTC
This sequence comes from Galago senegalensis, assembly GCA_963575145.1. NCBI lineage: Eukaryota > Metazoa > Chordata > Mammalia > Primates > Galagidae > Galago > Galago senegalensis. Next base: position 4,358 of record CAUYTI010032660.1, on the reverse strand, counting down.
AAGTCTGGGGAAGAGTGTCTGGAATCTTTTCTCTGAGCTGTTGTCTAGGAGAAAGCTTGGCTCAGTAATCCCTGGGTTTAGACCAAGAGACATCGTTCCTACTCCCATATCCTGCTTGGGTGTTGCAAAGTAGGTATTTTGCTAACATTTTCATACACAAACTCATTTAATCTCCATCATTATCTTGCAAGGTAGAGGTTATAAGTAAACCGAGACCCATAGGCACCCAAAGGCTAATTTATCTAAGGCCACCTAGTGGGTAAATCCTAGAGTTAGGATTCTAAGATTACCAGAATCTATTGTCCTCCCACTCTATCATGCTGTTGTTCTAGAGTGAATACTTTTTAGGAATGTTGGAAGGATAAGAATTGTGTATTTACCTGGCACATGGGGAATGAGATTTTTAAGCCATTAGAACCCACTGCTGTTCCCCTTTACTAAAGGCAGTTGAATGTTCATCTGCTCTGGGGAGTAAGGATGCCCTCCCTCTTAGGCAGGCGTTTCTTTATTTCATGGTTGAGTGGCCACGGTAAGCCTGTGTCAATCTTTGAATCATATTCCTCTACAGTCACTTCAGTGGCTTGTTTGATTTTAGACCTTGAAGTTCCTTTCAGAGAGAGTGTTATTTTCTAACTTGCCAATATCCCCATCATCCTCCCTTGTTTGTTTCAATCATTTATGCTGTTTTCTGCTTGGGATTTGATTTGAGTCATGAGGTTTAAATAAGATCATTCATGTAAAGTGCTCATTACAGCGTCTGGTGCATTTTCAGAGCTCAATAAATGTGGCTACCACAGTGGATTTCACTGAGTTGGGAATACCCCATAATTGCAAGGTAAACCCTCACCTGCGTTAGTCCTGCAGATGGATGTTGGTCCCCTGGCAAGACCCAAAGGAAGTGGAACACAGGTGGTCTAATGGGGAAGAAAGTCAGGAAGGGCCAGATTTGTGTGATGATGTGCCCCAAGAGGATGTCCTCAGCCTTCAGGGGGACTCTGAGAGTTCAGCAAATTATGGCCCATGGGCCAAATCCGGCCTCTTGCCTGTTTCTGGATGACCTATGAGTTAAGAAGGTTCTTTTACAGTTTTAAATGGTTAAACAAATTCTAAAGAAGAATAATATTTTGTGACCCATGGAAATTATATGAAGTGCAGATTTCAAGGCCCATGAATAAAGTTTTTATTGGCACACAGCCACGCCCATTTGTTCATACATCACCGCTGGCTGTTCTCCCTCCATATAGTAGTGACAGAGACTGTGGCTCACAAAGCTGAAGATATTTACACTTGGGTCCTTCACAGAAGAAGTTTGTCTTGGTGTAAGGTAGAGTGATTTAAAAAAAAAAAAAAAGATGAGGGAAAACTCCAGGATATATAACTCAGCTTGTAAAGCTTCCAAGGAGAGGTCCTGCTGGCTTGGGCCGTGAAATTAGATTCTGTCTAGTTTCACGTTAGTTCAGTAAATACTTACTGAATGTTCCCTGTATGACAGAAATATTTTCTGCCTATAGAAACCTCACAATCTTATAAATTCAGAGAACTGTGAGAAAGAATGTGGAACACCTAGATTTACCTTCAAGCCTCGGCTCTGCTTATCTCTTCCATTTCCTCTGTGGGTTGACTCTTTCCTCTTTGCTGTCCTGTTTAGGGACTGTGGAGCTGACTCACGGATTTCACTGATGAGCTCCCTTGCTATTCAGCTTCCAGGTGGATTCGGCCAATGGGAGGTGCAGGCAGGAAAAGGAGTCAAGATATATTCTTCCAGTTCTCTCCTTGGCAGTTTACTGTGGTTGGCTGCATGCCTCTACTGAAGGCCACAGCTCTTGTTGGAAGGCCTTTTCCTTACAGCTGCCCTCTCTGCTGCACACTGCTAACCATCCCTTCCTCTCTTCCTTGGGTTTCTGGTTGTAATAGGCTCTGATGTCCATAGCTTCAGGCTATGGCAATAGCTCTGCTTGGTGTTTAAACATCACCCCAGCATTTATAAACAGTCTGATTGTGCTTCAGTGTTCTCATCTGTAAAATTAGGATATCATATGAGTTGTGAGCTTGTATTCATACCACACCCAGAGGTGCCAAAAAAAGGTATACACATTTTTAGAAAGAAAAAGGCTGGATGAAAATTGTAATACTCAGTATATGCTGATAACAGAAGGTGAATGCAAGTCACATTGAGCCCCTTATTGTAATTGCAGAAGTTAAATGGGACATGAGAAGTGCAGATTTAATGCAGCTTTTTTCCTTTCTTATAATGTGCATATGTCTTTTTGGCACCCTCGGCATAAACTCCTAGCATGATGTCTGCATGTGTCATAGGGGCTTTGCTGATACTATTTACCTACTGCTTTCATTAATAGTGTATGGTTTCTTTAAACAATTTTTTTTATTTCAAATTAATACAAAGGTACAAAGTTTTAGATTACATAGTTCTCACCTCCAGGGTAAAGTTCCAGTTGTTCAAGAGCCCCTCCCCCAGGGGAGCGTGTCATACACCCTCACGATGTGGACAATAGGTGAGATACGCCCCATGCCCGCCCTCTGTCTGCCAATCATTCTCCCTTCTGCCCCTTTCCCCCTCCCTCCTTTTCCTGCCTCTGTACTCGACTATATTTGTGTTTTATTGTTCATATGAGCATGTAATTATATATTGGTTTCATATTAGTACTGAGTACATTGGGTATTTATTTTTCCATTCTTGTGATACTTTACTACAAAGAATGTGTTTCAACTCCATCTAGGTAAAGGTAAAAGATGTAAAGTCTCCATTGAGTGTATGGTTTCTTAAGGGGAACAAGTTAAACGGCCTCAGAAAAGTTTCAATCAAATTAGGGCAATGGCTTAGGGATTGTTAGGAAAGGATGCATTTGGGAAATGATTTGTGAGTAAAGCTAGCAGAATGTGAATGTATGGGATAAAAGGGAGGGAGGAATCAGAGTAAGTCTGAGTTTTGTCCGTGGGTTATCGTAAGGGTGGTGGGGTCACCAACAGACAGAAAATGTTGAGGGGGGTGCTCCAGATTAGAGAAGAGGGTGGTGAGTTCCATTAGAACAAGTAGAATTTGAAATACCTGTGGGATGACCAGGTGGCCATGTTAAGTAGGAGGCTGCCTGGGCAGCACTGGGGAAGGTTTGGGGGAGGACAGGAGCATTTGAGAATCATCAGTACACTGGAAAATCAATAAGAGAGTCAAACAGATTGCTGTGTGTCACAGTGGGGAGACATGTTCTAACGGCAAAAGGACTAGACCAGAAAGTCAAGTGATTCTACTTCTTGACCCGGTTTGACATTCACTGTTTTTGCAGACGTCACTTAACTGTATTAACATTCTGTTTTCTCCAACAAATGTAAAATGAGTGGGTTGGACTAGGGAATATCTGTGACTTGCAATCTAATTGGGAGGCAAACCAGGAAATAACTAGAGATTAGTGATTGTATTATCATGTGCTATGAACACAAACCTTCAGAGACCTATGGTCATCCTAATCAATGGCTGTTGCTTGATGAGAAAGAAGGTACACAAAAACTGTCTACGGCAGTTTCACAGGATAACAACAACAACAACAACAGTAACAGCCAATTGTTTACTGAGTGCTGTGTGCAGGTACCATTCTGTGGGCTTTACATCTGTCTTTATTTGATCATTACGATGACTCTATAGAATAGGGGTTATTAGGAGCTCTCCATTGTACAAAAACTGAGACAATAAAAAGGGTAAATATCCCATTCAAAGTCAAAAAGGGACTAAGGATTCAAACCCAACCTTCTTGGCTCCAGAGCCTAAACATTTAATCTCAGACTATCTGCTCACAGGGAATACTGTGAGCTTGGAGGAAATAAGAGCCAGAGGCATAAACATTGGAACTAGCAGTGATTTTAGATCAACCAGAATTTTAAGAGAGGCAGGGTCAGGAAACAGACTCATCAGTTGTGATTCTGCTTACCAGTTGTAAGAATCTTACTTGCTGACTAGCTTTTCATTATACTTGCAGATAGCAGACCTACTCTTAATCGTGCATTTTGGTAACAACTTAAAAAATCATGCATACATATGTAATATGCAGTCCAATATGTTTCTGTGTACATATTGAGTCTTTTGTACACCTTGATTCTTTCTCCTTTCAATCCAAGAAGTATTTTTTCTGAATTGTGTTTGTCTATGTCACCATTGCCTACAATGAAGACAGGTGAAAAAGAGATGAATCTTTTTTTTTTTTTTTTTTTTTGAGACAGAGCCTCAAGCTGTCCCCCTGGGTAGAGTGCAGTGGCATTACAGCTCACAGCAGCCTCCAACTCCTGGGCTCAAGCGAGTCTCTTGCCTCCGCCTCCCAAGTAGCTGGGACCACAGGCGCCTGCCACAA
>CAUYTI010032655.1:0-25688 GCA_963575145.1 Galago senegalensis | reverse complement strand
GTTTTCATATACAATTTGAAATATTTTCATCAAACTGGTTAACATAGACTTTGTGTCATTTACTTAGTTATTGTGTTAAAACATTTATACTCTAGTTCTAGAAAAATTCACTTGTACCCTTGTTGGAAGGGCCATGGTTTTCAACACTGTATTTATTAGACCTTTGATAGTTTTCAGTTTTATTTGCCAGTATCCTTTAACCTGTGTTTTATGTACCATTGTATATTTCTCTATTACCCTTCCACTAGGATTTGGAACTAGCTCTGGTTTTGGATGCAGCACCACAGGGGCCTCCACATTTGGATTTGGAACAACAAATAAACCCTCAGGAAGTCTTAGTGCAGGTTTGTGTGTTTCTACCTGAATTTCAGGCAAATTTAAAGGTGCAGATAACTTAATTTAAAAGTATATTGTTATTTCCAATAACCCAAAGGATCCCTGAATCAGTTCCTACCTCCTGAATGAAACATGTGTGCCTAACTAATCACTCACCTTTATCTGTCTTATAAATTAAAGGGCAGGCTTATAAAATATTTTCTGATAAGACTTCTTAGTCTGATTTAAAAAATCATTATATCCTTTCTTAACTAAGTAGACATTCATTAGATTCCTTATGACTGACTTCATGGTTAAACAGTTTTTTTCATTATTGCAAAAATGGTTCTATCATTGTGAAAGTTTAACCCAGATTTTTATCATTATTCATCAGGAGAATGATTTCTATTCCAGAGATGTTCTTCAGTTATAAGTCCCTCTGATTTTAAGAATCTTTTAAATGATGACTAATTTGACTCCTTATTCATTTCTGAAATAGGTATAATCTTTTCACTCTTGTAGGAAATTTCAAGTTCCATGTACTTTTGCATTAACACTATAAATAGTGGCTTGTTTTAATGTGTAATCCTTAGGGATAAGTAGTATGTCTAAAATAATGACAGTACTGTTAAAGATGAGTTTAAATCTGGGGATTTAAACTCATTTCCACTTAAGAGTATTGAAAATCAGCACTTCTAGCAGAGTAAGATAGTAGAATTCACTGGTTTCAGGATTATAATCTAAATGTTGTATTAACGTTAACGGGGCAGTAGTAGTCCGTGATCTCAGTTTTGCAAGGACTCTTAATAAAATCAAAGCAGTTTAAGTATTGCTCGTTGGTGCAAACGTTGCCCTGGATGTTGTAGGTTGAGGCTTTCTTAGAGGACTTGAGATTGTGAGAGGGGTCCAGATGTTGTGAAAGTCTCTTCCACATGTTGATAAAATGTTTCTGGTGGGGCTGAGGGAGGAAGGCACCTTGGCATACTTAATTAACAGAAAAATTTCTGGCAACTTGAAGTTTTCTGTAGATTTATTTCACTTATTTGTGCTAAGATTTCTCTTTTGGCCTGCATTTTGAAACATGTCTTTCATGGTGCCATGTAGTTGTTAAATAAATTATTTTCCTGTAACATTTCATATTAAAAATATAAGGCCTCAAGCTATTTGCTAGTCTTATAGATTATGTTTCTTTCAGATAGAAATTTACCACTTTTCCCCATTTTTTAAATATTTGTTTCTGTGATTTAACTTCTGATATAAATATTTTCTTCCCTAAACATAAGGCTTTGGCAGCTCAAGTACATCTGGGTTTAACTTCAGCAATCCTGGCATCACGGCATCAGCTGGTTTGACATTTGGGGTGTCCAATCCTGCCTCTGCAGGTTTTGGAACAGGAGGACAACTCCTTCAGTTGAAGAAACCTCCAGCTGGAAACAAAAGAGGAAAAAGATAAACCTATGGGGTGATATGTTGCGAGAATCCATAGCAGCACGTTCATTCTATGAGTCTATTTTTCTAATGATGCAGTAATTAATTGCATCCCAGGAGATTTCTAAAGTTTTGATATTTTTCCCTACTCTGGAATTTGAACTTTGTTCATTTTTGCCATACTGAACATCTTTTTTCTTGTGAATTTAAAACTTAGTTGTGTTTTTTGTTGTTGTTGTTAAATCGGTCTCATTGTAAGAAATGTTCTGATTATATCGCTGATTGACAATGGTAAGAAACCATTAGCCTAAAACCTTCTATCTGACCTAGTGTTAACATCAATGTTTTTGTTATAAGGTTTACATTATGTGAATATATGCACATGTGTTTCTTATACAGATGGTTGTGAACTCTAGGGCCTATACTAGAATCATTTTGTTCCTTGATAAAGGCCTTTTGAATTACACTGCAGGGCATCTTGTGAATATGTGTGTAAATATATACAGAATAATACACACACTTGTGTGTACATATAAAATATATATTTACGGACCTACAACTTTTGCCTCAGACTGTTCCCCTTTTCTAAGGGTATTCAATTTTTCACCTTTTAAGCTTCATATCCTCAATGCTTGTAGAATGATGAGCTACAGGTACCAGGTTATTGCAGTTGTTTGCTTAAAGACTTATTGAAATGGTTACTGGCTTAAATATTTGACCAACTAAATTACATTGCCCCCATTCTTTTCCATTTTTGTTTCTACCATACCATTCGTCACAGCTACTTGAAATGAGGAATGCTTTACTAATCAAACAAATTTTAATGACTTTTATTATCCTCTATAATATCCTCATTTGCTTCTATGAAAGTTTTTTCTTATCTGAGATGGACCTTCAGGAGCATTTTTGTACTCCAGACTGGTGTTCTGGGGGCAAAGAGCTATTAAGCCAAATTGGTTCTATGCAGGTCAAGGATGTACTACTACTTGAGTGAGAACTTTTCTAGCTATTCCAACACAGCATTCTTTCTTATTAGGGCTATTAGATATTGACACCAAATGGAGTGGCTTCTCAGCCTCTTAACGTCTTAAGTAAGTGCTTAATTTGGAATAGAGAAACAATATATTTTAAGAAAGAAAAATATTGTTTGTAGCAACTATAAACTCTCCCATGTTGTATCAGTGAACAGAGCTCCAGGTAATAATGCATAGGCATGTCAGGTCGCATCTGTATATTTGTCTATATTAGTATTAGTGACACTGAGTGGATCAAAAGGAAAACCCCTGGAAAGAGAACTGCCTTAGCTATGTATGACTTCAGAGAGAAACCATTAGGTAGAACTATTTATCTTTCAAGTACAGTTTTCAAATGGGATGTGAACATGGACTTTCATTGAAAATAGTTTAATTTTTTATATAAAAGATTTTGTACATAATGTGCATTAGTGAAGATTTTCAGGATCATTTTCACCAAGACACCTTTTTTCTAAAATAGATGTTGCATACATACACACACCCATATGTTTTTAGTGTAATGTTATTTGGGTTTGATTATAAAAGTGTTACCAAATCTGTTTTATTTATCTGCATATAATGATTGGCTTCTTTGAATTGAAGTTTTTGCGCCTTGATGCATTAAAATAGGAACATTGTCTCTGAGCACTAAACTTGTCTTTACTTTGGCATATTTCTCTAATACTTCAGATCCAGATTGTGGGGGAAGTTAGGAAAAAGGTATGATTCTGTGTTTTGAATTACAGTCAGAATTACAGACGTAATTACAACAAACTTTTTTTAAAAGGACATTGCATTGTGCTGCAAAAATCTGAATATTTATATTTGTTTTTTTCTTTATATATTTTACATTTTAATATGTTGAACCACTGGAAATTTGTAACGGATTAATTTTGTGACAGAAGTTTAAATGTGTTGTCATTGTCTCCATTGTCTTCACTTTGTCCGGAGCCTATTATTACGGAAACAATAAAATTTATTGTGTCATTTGCTTTGAATCTTTATAGTTGTCAGTAGTTCTTTATACGTAATGTTCTTATTGCTCTTTTATTTTCTTTGGTTGGTTTTTAGTGTTTTCACTGATATATACGTGTTGTTCTTTTTTGAAACAAAAGACTGAATACAAATTGTAAATTCATTGTCACTTTTTCTTTTTTGAGGAGATGGGGTCTCACTCTTCTGCCTGGATTGGATTAAGTGGTACAGTCATCACCACTGCAGCCTTCAACTCCTGGGCTCAAACGATCTGTCTCCTACCTCAGCCTTCCAAGTAGTTGGGACTTAGGCACCTACCACTGTGCCCAGATAGTTTTGTTTGTTCAGTTTTTTTAGATATGAGGGGAGGTCTCACTTGGTTGCCCAGGCTGATCTCGAACTCAAGTGATCTTCCCGCCTCTGCCTCCTGAATAGCTGTGATTATAGGCAAGAGCCAACGTATCTGATTTATGTTACTTGCATTTATCATCTCAAAATTACAAAGCATTAAACACTTTTTGTTATATAGAAGAATAGTAAAAAGCAAACGTTCCTTTTAACTCGTGGGTCCTCATCCCAACATCACCTCTAATGGTTTGGTGTGTGTATTTGCAGAGCCTTTTAAGAAACAGCTTTTTCAACGTATGTGTATAAATGCATGTTTTCTAATGTCTCTTTTTCTTTTACATTTTCTCTCATTCGCTGACATCTTATTCTCTCCTAGTTCTTTTTTCCTTTTTAACAAATTAGGTTAAAACGTCTGTGTTCTGTGCCTTGATGTTTTTCCCCTTATTGGTATATCATCACCATCTTTCTGTGTCAGTCCATGTAGACTCACTTCTTACATACTGTCTTACAGAATGGATGTATTATGATCTGTTCCCTGACTATTCTCTATTGATGGACGTTTAGATTCTTTTCACTATTTCATTTTGACAGAAAAAGTGACAGTATCTTTGTACATTTTTGTGCTTTTGTTTAAAGTTTCTTTGGGGTCGATTCTGTAAGAGGAATTGCTGAAAAGTCATAAAATTTGTGTGTTTTAATATAAGATTGCCTTCCCAAAATGCTATACAAATATACATTCCTACCAGTGTCTGAATCCCCATTTCCTGGCATTCTCTGCAATCCTTCCTTGCTGTTAACATTCCTAATAGTAAATCTTTGTGAGGTCAAGCTTACCATATTGCCTACTTGCATTCTAAAGTAATTGCATGATATACCTTTGTCCACCTGTATGCCAGGTTATTTAGGGTTTTTTCCTTACTTTGTAGGAGCTCTATAGAGAATGTATATTAATATTTTTCCTATGAGGTATGTCTATAAAATCAGCTGAGTTTAGAACTTACCTTTAATAATACATTCTAACTTAAAGCACTTGGATATCATAACCCACGATACTTTATAGCATTAACTGTTTTTGCACCAATACTCCACTGAATTAATCATTGTAGAAAGATGTTTTATTTTGGTACCTGATAGGAAAGCTGCCATATCTTCTTTTTTAAATTTGTTTTGTGTGGTTGTTCTAGCTGTTTTGTTTTGAGACAGTCTTACTCTGTTTCCCAGGCTAGAGTGCCATGGTGTCACAGATCACAGCAACCTCAAACTTTTGGGCCCAAGTGATCCTCTTGCCTCAGCCTCCCAGTCCCAAGCTGGGACTAAGGCACCCAACACAATGCCCAGCTAGTTTTTCTGTTTTTAGTAGAGATAGGATCTTGCTTTAGTTCAGGCTATACACCCACCTTGGCCTCCAAGAGTGCAAGGATTACAGGCATGAGCCACTGCACCCAGCCTTCTTCTTTTTTTTTTTTTTTAAAGTGGAGACAGGCTTACTTACTCTTGCTTAAGCTGGTCTGGAACTCCTAAACTCAAGCAATCCTACCTCAGCTTCCCAGAGTGTTAGGATTACAGGCATGAGCCACTGAGCCTGGCTGGTTATTCTAGTCTTTAAGATGAACTTTAGTACAAATTTTATCAAGTTTTAAAAAACCTATCTGGATTTTAGTGGCTTTACACCAGTGGAACATACTAATGTTATGTACTGGGGAGACTAGACATCTTAATGTGTACCGCATGGGAGATGCATTTGTTTTTCTTAACAGCATCTTGATTTTATTTCTGAGTACAGGTTCTTACCCTGTCATTTGCATTATTATAAATGCAAATTAACTGTCCTTTTAGATAATATAGTAAGCCCAAGTTAAAGTCCCCTACTAATCTCAAATAGTTTTTGTAAGGGGGGAATTTGAATAGTATCTTCAGAAGTACTGTAATGGGAAATTTGTTTTGTGAAATAGTCGGGTTTGAATGATCTGTTAGAAGGTATTGGGCTTTGGCATTCCCTTTCCTGTATCACATGCCCTAGCCTCTGACTGTGAATAAGCCCAGCTGTCCTGCACACACCAACACAGGCTTCTTAGATGACATGACCCTGGCTAAGTCATCCTGCTGGGGTTTGGATGCAGATCTGTTTAATTCAAAGCATGATGTCATAAGTGCCTGTCTGCGATACAGGAATAGCACACTGAAAATGAAAGTGCCCTACAAAGGAACTGAAGATAATGTGTCAAACAATTTATATGAAGGAAATTGCAAGTATATAATAAGACTATAGATCACAGCCAGGTGAGGTAAGTACCAAGGGCTGTGGGATTTAAAAAGAGGAAGAATAATGTCTAGAGTTTAAAGGTGATTATGAAGAAGTAAGGATTGGACTTGTGCAGCCCATTTTCACCTTTCCTACCATTTCCCTATAAAGAGGCTTATGGAGAAAAGCCCGTATTCCTACCCGCCCACCATGGAAAAGGTAACAGCAGTTTTAACCATTTCAGTCTTAGGAACTGTCAAAGAGAAGTTTAACAAGAAAGGCTTTTCAGCTCGGCGCCTATGGCTCAAGCGGCTAAGGTGCCAGCCACGTACACCTAAGGTGGCAGGTTTGAATCCATCCCAGACCCTCCAAACAACAATAATGGCTGCAACCAAAAAATAGCCTGGTGTTGTGGCGGGTGCCTGTGGTCCCAGCTACTTGGGAGGCGGAGGCAGGAGACTCGCTTGAGCCCAGGAGTTGAAGGTTGCTGTGAGCAGTGAAGCCATAGCACTCTACCCAGGGGGACAGCTTGAGGCTCTGTCTCAATAAAAAAAAAAAAAAAAAGGCTTTCCAGGAAGTTTTGAATTTCTCCTCTAACGTCAAAGCACTGTATGCTCAGACCAAGTGAAACGAGATTTTGCTTTTGCTGGTACACAGAGGGCAACTTGTCCTTGAAAAGCCTAAGAGAGCCAAGAAAATGAGCAAGAACAAGAAAGAGCAACAGATGGGAAAAGTGGGGATTACTGAAGAAATTGGCCATGGCCCAGATTGTATTTTGCCTTTTTCCATTCATTGGATCTAATGCATTTTTTTTTCTCTTCTATTTGTTCTGTTTGTCAATAAAATAAAAAACCCACCAGGCTCACAAAGTTTGCTGTGCTGAAGAGTCTGCTACAAATTTAACTTGCATAGAACTCCATTCTTGTCATTCCTCACCCTTCTTTTAGTCTCCTGGTAGCAAATCAGTTTAATTTGGTGAATGTTCCTTAAGCATTTCTTGTGTGTGAGCTGCTGCTGGCAACTTGGGAGGATACAAATATAGGTAGGATATAGTCTGTGTTCAATAGCGTTAGCTAACTGACTTCTAAGTAGACAAAAAGACCTACTCTTAGGAGCTTTCCTTGTATTAACTCCTTTAAACCTCAATACTATGAACTGGGAACTATTATTCCTTTTTTACAGAAGTATCTTTTAATAGTCACTCAACTAGTAGGTGGATGGGCCAGAAATCGGATTCCAGGCTTTTAACTCTTACTGTATGCAATTACAATATAAAATGAGCTTTCTCATTAAGTGATAGACTCAAGATAAAAGGAAAATTTGTGAATGCATGAGAAAATATTAGCTTAGGGCAGTGGTTCTTAACCTGTGGGTTGTGACCCCTTTGTAACAACCAAAATACATCCTGCATATCAGATATTTACATTAAGATTCATGACAGTAGCAAAATTATAGTTAGGAAGTAGCAACGAAGATAATTTTATGGTTGGGGGTCACCACAACATGAGGAACTGTATTAAAGGGTAGCAGCATTAGGAGGCATTAGGAAGGTTGAGAACCACTGGCTTAGGGGAATGAAACAGGTAGCTTTGAGCAATGAATATGATTTATATTTTGTGAAGTATTTACAATTTTATCTTTTTCTGAGAGTAAAATATCAGAAATTATATTTACAATTTTAAAGAATCACATATTAAAAATGATCTTAAATTGGAGAAGAGTTTCAAAATAAAAAGCAAATAATACTTCGCTCTCTGGAGAAGGTTCCTGTTAAGTTTCTTTTAATCCTGGTGACATACAGGTTGCGTGTCTCTTATCTGTAGTGTGTTTCAGAGTTTGGACTTTTGGAGATTTTAGAATATTTGCATAAACACATCCTGGGGATGGGACTGAAATCCCAGTGTGAAATTCATTTGTTTATATACCTCACACACATAGCCTGAAGGTAATTATATACAATATTTTAAATAATTTTTGTGCATGAAACTGTGTGTTGACTAAGACCTATCACATGAGATCAGATGTGGAATTTTCATGTCGGTGGTCAAGTTTTGGACTTTGGAGCATTTCGAATTAGGGATTCTCAACCTGTGTTGCTTCTAGCTCATGGGAACCAGGACAGAGGTAAGAGAAGAACCCTTGCCTTTTAAGAGTATGCTCCGGAAGTTACATTTTTCACTTTTGTGAAAAATCAATTGATCAAAAATCAATTGATTGATCAATTTTGTGAAAAATCAATTGATCAAAAATCGATTGATTGGCCAAAACCTACTCTGGTAGCTGCAAGTAGGGCTGTGCACGTCTTTTGGTAGGTGTCGAGCACTCAGACTCAGCTACACTCTACTGGGAAAGAAAGGGGAGAATTTACCAGAGGGACAACTATGTGCCATAGGCTGCTGGGCCTTGGCTCATCTGAACAGAGGCAGTCCCTTTCAAGGCTGTGATTATTGACAGCCACCAATGCCAGTGCCCTACCTTCCTCACACCTATTTTATTTTGGCTACCAAGATCTCACCTTTTTTACTAGCTCAGCTCTGTGTTTTGAAAATTACACTCACCATTTTGGTGTTTTATAGTGGGACCTCTTTTAAGAGTCTACTGCAAATACAGCTTTAAACAGAAGGCCTTATTTATGACTTAAAGTTGACAATGGGACTAGTTTTTGTGTTTTTATAAGTGCATTAATAAAGTTTTTTTTCAAATTATTGTTTACATCTTCCCTATTAGCTAAACAGGAATTGATTGAAAGAATGATGATTTTCTCTTAAATAAATTAGCCAAAACCAATAATGGGTTGAGCCTGGAATAAACAATAATGTGCTTAATTTTTCTGGTATCTAGAAGAATTTCTTCTGCTCCTATATTTTGTTTTATTTCCAGTTGGTTTAGAATTAGGGATGCTCTACTTTATAAATCCTGTGCCATCTGATGACAAGAAACCAACCAGCAGCATTTGGCAAGTTGTTCTGGCATGGTGGAGAGGCAGTGATATTTGCACAGTCAAAAATGGTAGCCACAGGTCAGGCGCAGTGTTTCACGCCTCTAATCCCAGCACTTGGGAGGCTGAGGCAGGTGGATTGCCTGACCTCAAAGGTTCAAGACCAGCCTGAGCAAGAGCAAAGACCTCATCTCTAAAAATAGCTGGGTGCTGTGGCAGGCACCTGTAGTCCTAGCTACTAGGGAGCCTGGGCAAGAGAATTCTTCAGCCCAAGAGTTTGAGGTTGCTGTGAGCTATGACTCCACAGCACTCTACTGAGGACAACAAAGTGAGACTCTTGTCTCAAAAAAAAAAAATGGTAGGCACTATCCTTGTGTGGCTACCGAGAACTTGAAATATGGCAAGTGTGATTGACATACTGAACTTTTAACTACAACCATTTAAATTTAAAAACTAACTAGATCCTGGGTCTTATTTACATGTGTTTGGAACAACTTAGGTATATGAGTCTACCCTTTCAGTCGTAGGTTTTATGAAATCAAAATGCAAATTGAGTAATTAGTTTCAAGGAAATTTAGCATCCAAAATGAAAATGGTTTAGTTATAAAATTCACACTGGATTTCAACTCAGTAATGAAACATTTTGTTAATATTTTTATACTGATGCGTTGAAATACTGAGTTAAAGAAAATATTTTTAAAATTAGTTTCACCTGTTTCTTTTACTTGTTTGAATGTGGTTAGTATAAAATTCGAAGTAGATGTATGGCTCACATTGTATTTCTGTTGGACAGTCCTGGGTTAGATGGAGCTAACCATGGTCCCAGGACCAAAGATGGCTTATATGCCTAAAAGAGAAATAAATGACAAATACTTAATTTGCTTCTTTTTTTCTTTTATGTCAATTGTTATGAGAGAGAATACCCAGCAAAAGTGAGGTTTAAAAGAACAGAGGTCTTCTCAAAGTGGCCCGAAGGACACACCGGCAAGGTCTCCCTGTGGTGACTCAACTCTTAGGGATTTATAGTAACTTAACTTCCTGGGACCTGGAAACTAACAATTGCCTCCACTTCTGTAAAAGCTCAAGCCTGCTTCTCCAGCTTGATTCAAACTGACCAATTCTTTACCCATGGGCCGGAATTTTTGACTAGTGAGAAAATGTAGAAGACTGAGCCAATCAGAGAGCATGGCCATTTTGGAGTCTGCTCTGCCGTCACTCCGCTGGCTGGAATAAAGCCCTTCTTCTTTTAAACATGATGTTTGGGTGTTCTTTCTTTCCATGGGGCCTCATCCCTCTGCAACATTTCACACAGCCTCCTACCTGGTATTCCTGCTTTCCTTATCTCCATCCTTGTTCATCCTCAGAGTTCTTAAATGGTTATCTCTCAAAATGCAGATAGGATCATGTCAAGCCCACCTTCACTGGTGCTCTTTATTCCAAATTCCTTAGCATAACTTACAAGGCGTCTCATAGTCTGGCCTCTAATTCTTTTCCAAGTAATAATAATAATTCTTTTACTGACTCTTCCAACACTTTTGCACACCAAGGCCATTCCAGAACAATATGTTCTTTCATTGCACAGCTATTTCTTTTGTCTGGAATAAGCGTTAGCCTTTCAATGCCATCTTTCCTCATCCTTTCCCTCCCTGAGCAAAGTTAGTCTGTACCTCTTCACTCTGACTGGACTTTGGCCATTATGGAACAGGCTCACCTAGTTATAGTTTTTACTATTGGGGTATTTGTCTTCCATATTAAACTGTGATTCCGGGACAGGAGCCCTTGTTTTAGTTTTTGGTTTGTTTTTGTATCCTCAATGCTGACTGTAGTTGGATTTCATGAATTTATTAATTGAATAATTAATACCATGGGGACAGGGTTCCATGAGCCTCTGCTGATCTTTCTCCATCCAGGCCTTTGAAAGTGGGCTGCTAAGGTTAGAATCTCAGCTTCACCACTTGCTAGCTGGGTGACCTTAGGCAAGTTATTCAACATCTTTGTGCCTCTTTAGTAAAATGGAGATAATTGATCTGATAGGTGGATTGTGAAGATGAAAATTAATTGGCGTGTGTAAAGTGTTTAATTATGTGCCTGGTGTAAACTAAGCATGCAATAAATGTTAACTGTTGTCCTAATACAGTCTAAACTGTTTTTTCTCTTTCCCTCAGGCAATAAATCACAGGTTTTAACTGGATTTCGAAAACCCAGTGTTACAGAAACCAATGAAGTAGGAAGAAAAATCCATTTCTGAGCAGTCGTTGAAATCAACAAAAACCTACTTTTCCAGGAACTTTTGATTCTTGTAAATCTTATTACTTTGAACAATTCTGTAAGGCTTAGTGGTTAGTAAATCGAGATGTTTAGAATTAAGAAAACTTGGCCTTGATGTTTAAGGACAGCCTAATGGTTCATCTACGAGATCCTGGAAGTGTTTAAAGGAATTGGGAAGTTGGCCCCTAATTCAATCTACATAAGGGAGTGTGGAAAATCACAGATGGTGTAGGAGAAATTAATACAAAATAAAATTGACCAAGTATAGTGAATTTAATATTTGTTAATTCTAATTTTACAAGTCACTAGTTTTTAAAAACAGCTTTATTGAGATAATTCACATAGTATATAATTAATTCATCTGAAATATAAAATTAAATGGTTCATAGAGTATTCACACAATAGTATAATATTATCACAGTCCAGATTTAGAACACTTTTGTCACCCCAAACAAGAAGCCCCATACACGTTAACAGTCACTTCCTGCTGCCTAGCAGCACCCCACCTCCCAGGGAGCCAGTAATCTCTCTGCTTCTATGTATTTGTCCATTCTGGGTATTTCAAAGAAACATGCCTGGGCTTCTTTCACCTAGCATACTGTTTTCAAAGGTCCTCCACTTTGTAGTATACACATATGTCAGGAATTCATTCCTTTCTACTGCTGAATAATGCTTGATTGTGTGGATATAACACATTTATCCATTTATCAGCTGATGAACGTGTATCTGCATTGTTTCTACTTTTTGGCTATTAAGAGCAATATTGCTGGCTCTGTGTCTGTGGCTCAAGCGGCTTAAGCACCAGCCATATACACCTGAGCTGGCAGGTTGGCATCCAGCCCGGGCCCACCAAACAATAATGATGGCTGCAACCCCAAAATAGCCGGGCATTGTGCCGGGCGCCTATAATCCCAGCTACTAGGGAGGTGGAGGCAGGGGAATTGCTTGAGTCCAGGAGTTGGAGGTTGCTGTGAGCTGTGATGCCACAGCACTCTACCCAGGGCAACAGCTTGAGGCTCTGTCTCAAAAAAAAAAAAAAAAAGAGAAGGGATATGGCTATGAAGATGTACAGGTTTTTGTGTGGACATATGATTTTAATATCTTGAAATGTATACTTAGGAGTAGAACTGCTGAGTCATATGATAACTCTGTATTTAACATTTTAAGGAACTGTCAAATTTTTCCTAAGTGGTTGCACAATTTTACATTCTTTTTTTTGAGACAAAGTCTCACTATGTCACCCTCAGTAGAGTGCTGTAGCATCACAGCTCACAGCAACCTCAAATTCTTGGGCTTAAGCAATTCTCTCCCCTCAGCCTCCCAAGTAGCTGGGACTACAGGCACCCACCACAGTGCCCAGCTACTTTTTGTTGTAGTTGTCATTGTTGTTTAGCTGGCCCTGGCCAGGTTTGAACACACCAGCCTCAGTATGTGTGGCTGGAGCCATAACCACTGCTCTACAGGCACGAAGCCCAATTTTACATTCTTACTAGCAATGCATGAGGGTTCCAAATTCTCCATATCTTATTGCTGGGTTTCAAGCAAATAATGTATCCTAGCATGTCAGGGTTTCAGGCGGGTGCCTGGGGTCTCAGTTTTTGGAATGTTCTTGGTTGACAAATGACCAGACACCCCAAAGTAAGATAAGCATGAAACAAAGTTTACTGAGGAAAGTTTATAATGTGAGATTCAGTCACCATAGACAGCAAACAGACCCCACTGCCACAGGAGGTGGGGCAAAGAGACAAACAGACAAAGGTTGGGGCTGGTGGTGGTTCTCTTCTATACAGTATGCCTAGGTCAGGCCTGCCTCATGGTTCAGAGGTCACCTTGGAACCCAGGCTTACTGTGCCTGTGGACCTCCCAGGAGCCTCTCTGAGAGCCCACTGAAGGTGTGGACCACAAGGTGGATTTAAGCTAATGACAAGATAGTCCTAAGGTTGTTTTAGGTCACCTTTAAGTCTCTATTTTACCTTGGCTAGGCTAAAGAGTCTCCATCCTGTGGCAGTTGGTATGCTACATTCTGATTGGTGGATTGGTAGGGTGGTTCCTCCTCCAATGTGAGCAACCTCTTGGGACAACACCAAGGTGGGGCTCTCACCTTGTCCTCCTTCCCAGGAGAGCTGTCACTAATTACTTAACAGTGCTATTGTCCTTTTAATTTAAACTCATCCTACTGAACATAAAGTATCCCAGTGAAGTTATGATTTGCATTTCTCTAATGATTTATATTGAACATCTTTTCTTATACTTATTTGCATATTATGCAACTTATTCTTATGGATACACCATTCTATGTTAATTCTATCAGTCAATTAATATTTCTAGAGCAAATATTATTTGCCAGACATTCTTCTAAGTGTTGGAATAGGTAAATGAACACATCAAATGTCAGCCTTCATGCATAAGATAAAGCCATCAGAAAAGGAAAAATCATAATAAAAAAAATTTTTTAAGTGGCCCAAGATGGCTACTTGGCTCCTGGATTTGCGTTTCTCATTTTTAAAAAGCCTCCTGATCCTCATCCCAAAAGGACTTTCCAGCTCAATACCGATACTAAACTTAGGCTGGCCAAAATACAACACCAGGACAAAAAGAAGACAACATCTCAGATAGACTATTAATAATTTCCCAAGATTTCAGACCTGGGCTCTTAACAGACCTATGCTCAGCACTGCTGAAATATTTGAGTTTTCATTCTCACCCTGAGAAATATTTGCACTCTCAGGGCTTTGCCAAACAACAGGGCTAGTCACTTGGCTAAAACTTTGAAATGATCCATGCTCTTCTTGCATTTACCCTTTTCTCTACCTTTCTACCCTGGGAAGACAACGCTAGCAACCTAACTAAATGTTGGATTTGTCACTTTTTGCTCTTCATCCTTGTTAAGAACTTCTACAGCACTGGTATGCATGTAACACATGGTATGCATGTAACACACACCCATAAGCCTCCTGATTTCACTTACTGGGTCCACTGGCTCCCTTCCTCTAGGTTGCCTCTTGCTTTTTACTCACTGAACCCATTTTGCACCAATTCTTGCCTCTTCAAGTAGGAGAAATGAGGCCAGGGTATTGCCTTATAGAGACACCTCCTCTTCATCCTGTTCAAGACATTGTAAAAATCTTACCCATTTTTCTGACCCCTTGTCCCTTCCTTACCTAATAGGATGATGCTTCAGCCAACCAATAACAGCCATAAAATCCCTGTATGTAATGTAATCTGTCAAAATAAAACCTCCACCCAGGGACCTCCTATTCTCTTATCATTTGGAACCTCACCAATGGCACTGTGAAACTCCCTGGCACCCACTCATGGTTTCAAGACTATATTGCTTCCCTACTGACCACTGCTTCTGTGGGACTTGACAATGGGTCAGAAATCCTCTGCCTCCCAAAAGGACACCTTTTTGTGGACATAAAAGATATCCCTTTGCCTAGAGTCGTGGTGAATAGGATGTCCATGCTTGTTAGACATTCAAACTTCTCTCCTGGTCTTCAGCTTGGCTCAAACTCTGGACAAAATATGTCTGGAATATGAAAAGAACACTTTCAAGGATGTAATTCCAGAAGGGGTTGACCATACTGGGCTAGAGATGGGAAATTAGTAGGATCCTGGCCAGAATTTGGTGCTGTTTAGAATGAATATGTGTCAGAAATTCTTCCCGCACTGTTAACATAATTGCTCATTCCACTACTTGAGCCATTAGGGCCCAACAGAGATCTCTAGGTTCCTTTCTCATGTAGTCCTAAATAACCAGACTGCATTAGATTTCCTCCTCACTGCACAAGGCAGTGTGGTACAGTCACACTACATTTGGATAAATACCTTTAAACAGATTAAATTGGAAACTTCAAAAATCTTAAGATGGCCAACTCCCTGCTCATAAGACCCCTTTCATCTGGTTAAACATTGAATTCTCAAGGATTATGAGTCAGCTCCTCCTGCACTGGTTTACTCTTGCGTTCTGTCCTGCAGTTTTTAATAATGCTATTACTACCAGGTCTAAGCATTTGGCTCCCCTTCAAGATTATTTTGGCCTTTTTATTTATTTATGAATTTATTTCTTTTTTCTTCATATTAATATAATCATACATATGATTAAGTTACATTGTTTGTATTTGTTAGAAAAGTCCAAATTATATTTGAGTCCTTCACCCAAGAGGAGTGCTACATACCTAGGGTGACCAGACGGCCAATTTTCCTGCTTTTCAACAATTTGTCCCGTGTCCAGTGGCATTTTAAAAAAGTCCCAGTTTTTGGAAAGAATGCACGAACGGGCTAGAGAACAAGAAGGGAATATACGGTTTTTGGCTGCCATATGGCTATTTTGCCAGAATATGAGTTTTATATTTATATTTTTGTTAATTTTATAATGTTAAACTGTAATAAATAATTGCTGAGAAGTGATTATCGAGAACTGCTTATCAAAGTTTGCCTTGTTGTCAGGCCCTGCCCTGCGCAGTCCCCATGCTGCCCCCGCGCCATGTTGTCCCGCCTTACAGATATTAGAATCTGGTCACCCTATACATACCCCTACATTGTATCTGTTAGTGGGGACTTACTGAGCTCCTTTCCCTCCCTTTCTCCTCCCTCTTCTTGTATTTAATTGTGTTTTTCCTATCATGTGGGCCTATAGTTGTTCATCTGCTAGTTTCAAATTAGTATAGAGTACAGGATGCTTGTTTTTCCATTCTTAAGACTTTTTACTAAGGAGAATGGTCTTCAACTCCATCCAAATAAATACAAAAGATGTAAAATCTCCATCTGAATAGTATCCCATGGTATACAAATAGCATAGTTTATTAATCCATTCATGGGTTGATGGGCACTTGGGTCATTTCCAAATCTATGCAATGGTAGCTGAGCTACTATAAGCATTGGAGTGCCAATGTCTTTATGGTAAAATGATTTTTGTTTCTTCTAGGTAGATACCTAGTAATGAGATTTGGGGATTAAATAGAAGGTATATTTTGAGCTTTTTGAGGATTCTCCACACTTGTTTCTAAAAAGGCTGTATTAGTTTGCAATCCCATCAACAGTGTATAAATGTTCCTTTCTCTCTGCATGCATACGAGCATCTTCAGCTTTGGGACTTTGTGATGTGGGCTATTCTTACTAGTATTAGGTGATATCTCAAGGTGGTTTTGATTTGCATTTCTCTGATGCTGACTAATGATGATCATTTTTTCATGTGTTTGTTATCCATTCTTCCGTCTTCTTGGGTGAAGGGTCTGTTCATTTCTCTTGCCGAGTAATTAATTGGATTATTTACTCTTTTCTTGTTGACTTGCTTGAGTTCTCTGTAAATTCTGGTTATTAGCCCTTTGTCAGATTCGTAACATGCAAATGTCTCCTCCCATTCTCAAGGTTGTCTATTTGCTTTGTTTACTGTGTCCTTAGCTGATCAAGCTTCTAAGCTTGATCAGGTCCCATTTGTTTATTCGTGATGCTGCTGCAATTGCCAATGGGATCTTCTTCATAAAATCTTTTTCCAGGCCTATTTTGCTAAGAGTTTTCCCTACTGTTTCTTCTAGAGTTTTTATCACTTTGTGTCTTAGATTTAAATCTTTCATCCAGCATGAGTCAACTTTTATAAGTGGTGAGAAGTATGGGTCCAGTTTTGGTCTTCTATATGTGGCTAACCAGTTCTCTCAGCATCATTTATAAATTAGGGATTCTTTCCCTTAGTGTATGCTTTTGTTTTGGTTTATTCTAGCCTTTTAAAACAGATTCCTACATAAAAACCCCGCAAGAATTATGCTCCCCTAACACCTTAAAACTTTAAATTCACCCTTTGAAATAGATTCTGAATGGTTGACTAGGTCTAAGCCTAGTTTTAAATGGCGATTTGCCCATTGGAGATTATACGTGTACCCTGTGCCCAACTTTAGGTATTTTGTAGCTGTCCTTGTTAGCACCTCCAAAATCAACTGCCACAGGAAAGTCTCCTTCTGTCTCCTGGACCTGAAAAATGAGACAGTGATATGCTGTTTCTTTTTTTCATTGTCATTACCTCAGTGGACCTCTCGGTTATTCATTGCATTGTTGATTATTTTTCTTATGTTTCTATGTTACAAGTTATAAAGGCTGCAAATGCTATCAGAAGAATAGAACTTAGACTAAAATTATATCAGTTCATCAATTTGAAGTAGTAGGCAAAGAATGGATGTAAAGATGGTTTTCCATTATTCATTTTGTCCAACACATTCTTTTCTATTTCTGATTGACTGAGAACGTGTTTTCCGTTGCGATTTTTTAAGCCCAAAGTCTCATAGTTTATAAAAACATATCAAATTAGGTATTCTTTTGCCTGACTCCTCAATGCCCCTCACCAACACGACAGAGGGTACATACCATGCATCATCACTTCGGAAAAACAGCTCTTGAAGAACATTGCAAAGATCATCTCACTTTTCTGTGAAATGAGAAGACTTTTGCATAAAACAAGAGTCTTTTCTATTCCAAAGGAAATACAAGAGTCTTTGCATCCTCACTGACAAACCAGAGCATGGCGCTTCACAGAGGAGTGAAGGATAAAATAAAGGCATTTCAAAACTCCAGTTTGATCCCTTATTCCCTATAATTCTAAACTGATGGAACTTGTCCTCTTCAAATCTCTCAAGTTATATTTGGTCTTCAAAGTCTTCCTTTGTAGGATTATGACCAAAAGGGGGAAATTGTCAGAAAAAGGAAAATCTGAAAAATAAAGTGTTAAAAAGTAGCCTAAGATGGCTGCAGGTTAGACATATAGGCAAGAGAAACCAGGCCTACGAAATGAAGCTGAACTCTCACCTGCAAGGCTGGAGTCTGCTGATATTTCACCAACATGTATTGATTACAGCCTCGCCTATCAGATGAAGCAGAAAGGGCAGGGCAGAATCAGTTGTCCCTCTCCAGACCCTGAAACACCTACATACTTGTTAATCTTTTACCCTGTATATGGTCACCATGTATTTACTTTGTCAACTGAAAGGATAAATAACAGGCACTCTAACTGAGAGAAATTTGAAGTTAGTCTTATCCTAAGCCAAGTTCTAAGGCTAATGGCCTGGTGAACACAGATGTGTCGCAGACTGAGGATGTGTTCCTGAGTGGACCACACAAGACACGGTATTTATACATTCTGTTACGTAGAAAATGGGAGAAGGCCGATAGTGAAGAAAGGTGACATTCTTATGATTCTCACTCGTGCGCAGTGACATATACACAACATAAAGCAAATATGTGGCTAACACACTCCCATGTCACTGCTTCACACTGATGAACTAATGTGATTTCAGGGACAGTTCTAGTCCTTTGCTGACATTGCAGCCTTTGCGGCATTTGTGACATCTGTAACATAGAAACATTGGAAAAATAAGCCACAATATGGTGAATAACTGAGAGGTCCATTGAGGTGAAGGCAATGAAAAAAAGAAATAACATGGGGTGGCGCCTGTGGCTCAAAGGAGTAGGGTTCCGGCCCCATATGCCAGAGGTGGCAGGTTCAAACCCAGCCCTGGCCAAAAACTGAAAAAAAAAAAAAAAGAGATAACATGCCACAGGAAAGAATCTCGAACCTATATTTTGATAATCTGGGATCAACAATTCTATTTCCTTTTTTGTTTGTTTTTATGCCTTATGATATCTTTTACTGGATTCATTTGGAACTGTAATGAATGGGGCCCAGAGCTTGGGCCTCAGCCTCAGACCTGAAATTCTCAAGTCTATACTGACTAGAATTTTTTGACAGAGCTGGGTGATGGAACTGTGTGGGAATGGCCTGTATCTGAGGAAGCTTGGGGTTAGAGGATGCCCGAGTTACCTGAGAGCCAGTGTGGAGCTGGCTCACAGTAAGTAACTTAGTGAAGGGAGCTGGACTTGGCCCAGGAAGACCACTTGAAAGGGTATGGTGACTCCAGCAGAGAGATGGGTCACTGGAAACTCCTAGAAACCAGGGACCAATGGAAGACCATATGTGGCCAGCTAGAGGAATCACTGCTACAAAAAAAAAAAAGTTTTTTTATTTTATTTATTTATTCATTTTGAGACAGAGTCTCAAGGTGTCACCCTGGGTAGAGGGGGTTGGCATCACAGCTCATAGCAACCGCAAACTTTTGGGTTTAAGCGATGCTCTTGCCTCAGCCTCCCAAGTAGCTGGGACTATAGGCGCCCACCACAACGCCTGACTATTTTGTTATTGTTGTTGTGGTTGTTGTTGTTTTAGCTGGCCCAGGCTGGGTTCAATCCCCCGTCCTTAGTGTATGTGACTGGCACCCTACCCACTGAGCTATGGGCGCCACCGGTTTATTTTATTTTGAGACAGAGGCTTACTCTGTTGCCCAGGATAGCATACCTTGGAGTTAGCCTAGCTCACAGCAATCTCAAACTCCCAGGTTCAAACAATCCTCTTGCCTCAGCTCCCAAGTAGCTAGAAATACGGGCACCTGCAACAACACCCAGCTAATTTTCTTATTTTTAGTTGAGATGGGAATCTCACTTTTGCTCAGGCTGATCTTGAACTCCTGAGCTCCAGCAGTCCTCTGGCCTTGGCCTCCCAGAGCACTAAGAGCTTTCCATTTTGGAATCAACAGACTCCTTTCAGGACAGGATGAAAGTCAGGAGTCTTCTCATCTACATGTAAGTGAAGTCAGAAAAGCTTCCCTGCACACCTCCCATGATTATCTTGTTAAGGTTTCTCTGTGACTGTGAGAATGTTTTCCTCAGGAGACTTAAGGGAGTTGTCACCCATAGACAAACAGCGTTCTGATATCAGTAAAGGTTACTTTGTGATATGCCATTTTCTTTAAGGATTCTCTTAGATATTTTGTTAAGTAAAAATTACCTTTCTGTTGTTTAAACATTTTGCATTGTCAGAATAAAAACTACTTTGATGTTACTTCCTATGAGATATAGTTAAAATTTTCTATGTCTGTTTCCTATTCTCATTATAAAAACCATTAGAAATGTAACTGGCATGGCTTGGCATCCGTAGCACAGTGGTTACCACGCTAGCCACATACACGGAGGCTGGCAAGGTTTGAACCTGGCCCCAGCCAGCTAAACAACAATGACAACTGCAACAAAAAATAGCTGGGCATTGTGGCAGGCCCCTGTAGTTCAGCTACTTGGGAGGCTGAGGCAAGAGAATTACTTAAGCCCAAGAGTTGGAGGTTGCTGTGAGCTGTGATGGCACTCTACCACGGGTGACATAGTGAGACTCTGTCTCAAAAAAAAAAAAAATGTAACTGAGGCAGAACAGAATTGAGAGTTCTCCAGATTCACTGGCCTTCTGACAAATCTTGGAAAAAAAAAAGAACTGTAATGAACTGATGGTTCATAATATCTAACTCCTCATTCAGTCATTCATGTTCTGCTGGGAGGTACAACTTTAGAAGAGTTGAGTTATAATTCCCCCAAATAGTTAGTTATTAGTATCTTCATTATTATAAGTATAATTTTGTCCTAAACATAACTTCCCCATGAACCCAGTATTACACCAAACAGATATATAATTTAAATCAAATATTGTCTGGTTGCAAGCAAGATCAAAAACAATTACAGTCTCATTCTTATTCCCATCCCAACAAGAGCAGCCTTATTCCTTATACCATATATTATTTTTAACAAGGGTAGAAATCAGAGGCCACGTTTTTGTGATTTCAGTATCCCAAACATGTGGGGAGGGGCAGTACCATTCTTCTTGAATTTGTTTATCATCTAGAACTGAAATTGGATTCCAAGTATTTTTATTTAATATGGTGTATCAACTGGGAAATTATTAGTATTGTTAAAATTAATCCCTGTTCCCTACAAGAAATACTGTGTGATATGTCTGGTGACTAGATATGTGGGGTGCAGTGAATCAAGTTACGTACCTAAGTAGTAAGAAGTAAGTAGGAAGAAGAGGTCCAGTTTTTTGTTTTTTATTGTTGGAAATCATTGAGGGTACAAAGAACCAGGTTACACTGATTGCATTTGTTAGGCAAAGTCCCCTTATAATTGTGTCCCATTTCCAAGAGATGTGTCACACACTGTGACCCCCAACCTCCCTGCCTCCTTCCCTTTCTCTGCTCCCCTGCTCCCTCATTACCCTACTCCCCACCATGTACTAGCATCAACTGTCCTCATATCAGATTTGGGTACATTGGATTCTTGCTTCTCCATTCTTGTGATGCTTTACTAAGAAGAACGTGCTTCACCTCCATCCAGGTTAATATAAAAGATGTAAAGTCTCCATCTTTTTTTAGTGGCTGAATACTATTCCATGGTATACATATACCATAGCTTGTTGATCCATTTCTGGATTGGTGGGCATTTAGGTGGTTTCCACAATTTGGCAATTGCAAATTGAACTGCAAGAAATAGTCTGGTGTAAATGTCCTTATGATAAAAGGATTTTTTTCTTTTCCTTCTGGATAGATGCCTAGTGATGGGATTGCAGGATCAAATGGGAGGTCTAGTTTGAGTTCTTTGAGGATTCTCCATACTTCCTTCAAAAAAGGTTGCATTAGTTTGCAGTCCCACCAGCAGTGTAAAAGTGTCCCCTTCTCTCTATGCCAGCAACTACAACTTTAAGACTTTGTCATGAGGACCATTCTCACTGGGGTTAGGTGATATCTCAGGGTGGTTTTAATTTGCATTTCTCTGATAATTAGGGATGATGAGCATTTTTTCATATGTTTGTCAGCCGTTTTCTCTCCTCTTTAGGGAAAGTTCTATTTATCTCACTTGGCCATTGATAAAAAGGATTGTTGGCTCTTTTTGATTAATTTGAGTTCTCTGTAGATCCTAGTTATCAAGCTTTTGTTCTATTCATAATATGCAAATATCTTTTCCCATTCTGATGGTTGTCTGTTTGCTTTGGTTGTTGTCTTTTTAGCTGTACAGAAGCTATTCAGTTTAATTAAGTTCCATTTGTTTATTTTTGTTGTTGTTGCAATTGCCATGGAAGTCTTCTTCATAAAGTCTTTCCCCAGGTGGATACCTACAAGTGTTTTCCTCACACTTTCTTTGAGAAATTTTATTGTGTCATGCCTTAGATTTAGATCTTTTATCCATCCTCAACAATTTTAGTGAGTGGAGAAAGGTGTAGGTCCAATTTCAGTCTTTTATTTGTGGTTATCCAGTTCTACCAGCACCATTTATTGAATAAGGGTTCTTTTGCCCAGTGTATGTTCTTTTTTGGTTTATCAAAGATCAGGTGGTTGTAAGATATTAGTTTCATCCCGTGGTTTTTTATTTGGTTCCAGATGTCTAGTCTCTATTTTTGTGCCAAAACCATGCTGTTTTGATCACTATGGCCTTGTAGTACAGCATAAATATATACCTTATGCTTCTGCATCTAAAATGATTGGTGTGGTTTTTATTTTGCTTTGTTTTTGAGACAGAGTCTTACTTTGTCATCCTTGGTAGAGTGCCATGGCATCATAGCTCACAGCAACCTTGAACTATCCTCTTGCCTCAGCCTCCTGAGTATCTGGGACTACAGGTGCCCGCCATGATGCCTGGCTATTTTTAGAGATGGGGTCTAGCTCTAGTTCAGACTGATCTCCAACTCCTGACCTCAAGCAATCCACCTGCCTCACCTTCAGGAGAAAAGGGTTTGTGTGTGTGGCTGTGTGGCAGGTGTAATCCATAGTGCTAGGATTATAGGTGTGAACCACTGTGCCAGGCCTGATTGGCATGTTTTGTTTTGGCTTGGTTTTTGAGATAGAGTCTCACTATGTCACCCTCAGTAGAGTGCTATGACATCACAGCTCATAGCAACCTCAAACTCTTGGGCTTAAGCAATTCTCTTGCCTCAATCTCCCAAGTATCTGGGACTACAGGCGCCCACCACAATGCCTGGCTATTTTTTTTTTTTTTTGTAGTTGTAGTTGTCATTGTTGTTTGGCAGGCCTGGGCTGGGTTCCAACCCACCAGCCCCAGTGTATGTGGCCAGTACCCTACTCACTGAGATATAGGCACCAAGCCCTGATCGATGTGTTTTAAAGGGAAGGTACCATAGGCTGTAGGAGCACTAGGATGATTCCAAGAAGTTGCCATCAGGGTCCCAATGTCCTCTTGATACTGAAAAAGAAAGACTTGTCCTGCTTCCTTTTTAGTTAGATTATTGGTTTCCCAGTAAGAGGAGCAGGGATCAGACAAAAGAAGGGGAGTTACCAGACATTGGGTCATCCTAATAGGGAAATACAGGAACAAAAGTCATTTGCAGAAGAAATTCATGGTTATACAGGCCTGGTCCAATCCTGGGAAATGCTGTTTCATCAGTTATCATTTACTTCCCAACCTTGGAGGAGGCAGGAATCTTAGAGATCTTTACTTGGAAGTCTCTGGCAGACTTAGGAGTCCATTCAGACGTTGGAGCTTTCTTTAAATAGGAAATATGAACCTAGAGTTAACCCCTTCAAGTTAAGCTGCACAATAATTAGTCAATAATAACTAGAAAGTTTCTTACTAATGAGGTTCAAGAGACTCTTTTAGCTGATCTCTGATAATGTCGTCATCTGGCTAGAGATTGTCAAAGTAAGATATTTATCTCCTAGGAGCATCTATAAAAAAAAGATTTAAAAAATCAATTTATCTTTTGGGGAGAAGTTTAGTTAAGGCTCCACAGTGATGGGGTATGTCCCCTCCCTTTCGGTAAGTTGATTCATACAACACTCCTTCCAATCTCATAGGAAAACATATAATTATACCATTTGATCCTACAATTCCACTACTAGGTATATACCCAGAAGATAAAAAATCACATTACAATAAAGATGTCTGTATAAGAATGTTTACTGCAGCCCAATTCATAATTGCCAGGTCATGGAAGAACCCAAATGCCCATCAATCCATGAATGGATCAATAAACTGTGGTATATGTACACCATGGAATACTATGCAGCCCTAAAGAAAAACGAAGACTTTACCTCCTTCATGTTTACATGGATGGAACTGGAAAATGTTCTTAGCAAAGTGTCACAGGAATGGAAGAAAAAGTATCCAATATACACAGCCCTTCTATGAAACTAATATATACTTCTCAAATGAAAGAAACAACTTAATTCTAGTACAAGAATATGGAGAGGGGTAGGGAAGGGGAGGGGAGAAGGGTGGCTGGGTGGTGGGAGGGTAACTGGAAAGATCACCTATATTTCTGTCTAACAAGGGTACAAGTGAACTTTTCTAGAAGTAGAATGTAAATGTTTTGACACAACGACTATGCAAGTGACATGAAATTTATGTGAACCACCTTGATGAAAGTATTTCAGAATGTGTGTGAAAACACTACACTGTACCCCATGTTTGTATTGATGTATGCAGCTATCATTTAATTAAAAAAATTACAAAAAAAAATTACAACAACAATGTTTAACATAAGGACTAAAAACAAAACCTCATAAAGAACAAATGAAGATTAAATACATTCAGAAAAAAAATCAGACAACTGCTGCATTGAAATATTGAGCAATAATAATCATAATAATAATGCAAAGAAAGTAACATTCACATTGTCAGATAGGAGTATGCCTATTATAGAATGCTTTGACTCTGAGGTTCAGTATGGAGTCATCAGTTAACTTCTTATTATTTTGTTTTTTCCAAAGTCTCAAAAAATAGACAACTAATACTTATAAATGAAAGTAAAAGACAATTTCAAAAAAAACAGATCATGCCAAATCTTATAGACAATAGGAAAAGAAGAAATACTTCAAAATCATTCTATTTCATCTGGATACACCTGATATTAAAATTGGAGAAAATATATTATTATAAAGGGGAAATTACAAACATATTTCACTTATAAGTGAGGATGCAATATGCTAAACAACATAGTAACATGTTGAATTAAAAATTAATGTTAAGTAATATGCTTTGGTCAACATTAAATTCAATTTATGTGAGAATTAGTCACTATTTTCTTTCCTTTTTAAAAAAATTTTTACCTAGTTCAAGTGTGCAATATTCAAAGTTATGAGCAACCTGTCTTTAGAGGACTTAACATTAGCCTTTCCATGACTTTTTCTAAAGAATAAGCAAAATTTGGAACTGTAGTTGACTGCAAACCTCTTTTTCAGAAGAGGTTTAAAGTAAAAGAGTAATTTATCTGTGCATGAAAAAACTCTTAGAATATCCATGATTAAGGACACAAAAGAAATTTGGTTATTTCTCTGGCATACAATGATTT
>CAUYTI010032652.1:0-18233 GCA_963575145.1 Galago senegalensis | reverse complement strand
CACCTACATAGCCTAAGACAGAGACCTTGCCCAATTTCTTTTTTAGACTACGGCACTAGGTGTGGATGCCCATCACATAGCCTAAGACAGGCCCTCCACCCGCATTTATTAACCGGGCTTAATTAAAGAATAGAGGGGGAGATGTTGGAAACCGAATGGCGCCAGAGTACCACCCATCCCCACCCTCGAGATTATGCTGACCTTTGTCAAGCAAAGAGCTGTTTGTGTAAAAACAGTGTTTCAAGAAAAGCCACAAAATATTCCAGGCACGTCGTCAACGCCCCCGGCAGAAGACCCAAATCCCATTTCTGCATTCCTCTGCCCCACCTTCCTTTCTGAGTACTTTAAAACTAGGCTTATTGCCTCGATTAAACGAGACCTTGACAAAAGGATATGCAGGGTCTCCTTCCTTTCTTTCTCCCCGATTCTTTTTCAGGCTTGGTCCCTCTCGCCCCACGAATAACCGTCCCGCCGGACGGGACAAGGAAGGAAGTTGAACACACCAACATTGACCCCAACTGTGAAAGCGCAATTACCTGCCCATTATTCACAGTGACCCACTTGGAGCTTCACTGCATGTGGCTACTGAGCACTTGAAAAATGTGACTGGTCCTAAATGTGATGTCCTGTCGGTGTATAATGCAAACCTGATTTTGAAGACTTACTATAAAAGAGAAAAATGATATTAATATTATATATATTGCCTATTCTCTAAAATGATGATATTTTGGATAAGTGGGGTAAATGAAATATATTATTGAAATTGATATCATCTGTTTCTTTTTCCATTTAAAAATGTGGTTAAGTAGATAAATTTATGTATCTGGCTCCTGCTAGATTTCTGTTGAACAATATTGTTTTAGTCTAAATGTGCTGGCTGTCTAGGGAACAGCAAGAATGTAGGCTCAGGGCCCATAAGTAAGGGAAGGAGGTGGAGAGAAGAGGCAGGAGCTGCCTCCCACTAGAGATGCAGATTGACCATTTAAACAGCTGGGACCAGAGCCATGGGGTCACATGATCCCAAACATGGTGATCTGAGTGTGTGGAATGGCCGGGCCCTGAGCTGGGTGGGTCAGCAGGTGTCCTGGACTCTTCTCCAGTATACCTAAGAGAAAGTCATTTTATTTGTTCATCTTTTCAACAGATACTTACTTAGCTCCTGCTATGTGCTGGCACTCTTCCAGGCTCTGGGAGTACAGTCTTTGGTACAAAAGAACTCTATCTAGTAAGGGAGTAAAGACAATAAACAAATAAGAAACCCAGTCTCTTACAAAGAGGAAAACAACAAGGCAAGGTAAGGTACAGGGAGCATACAGCAGAGGGTGATTAGGGAAGGTCCCACTGACCTTTGAAGGCGGGGAGTGAGTGTGCCCTGAGGGAAGAGAAGACCCTATGGCAGGGGCCTCTGTGGATGGTCCGAGGAAGAGCCAAGAGGACCTGCAGAGGGAGCACAGTGAGAGAGGACACAATCAGAGAATAGGCTCAGAGAGCTAGCAGGGGCCGCCTGTAGCCACTGAGGCTCTTAGTTATTTCTGCAGATCAATGGGAGGCCGTAGGAGGGATTTGGGCAGAGGAGTGATGTCATCTGTCTAGGTCTTAGAAAGATAAGTCTGGCCACTTACGGAGAATAAAACAGGCAGACAAGTCTGAAAGCAGAGAAACCAGTTAAAAAGACGTGGCAATAATCCAGGAGACAAACAATGGGACCTTGGACCAGAACAGAAGCAGTGAAGGATACGTCTTGAAGACGGAGCTTGTTAAATTAACTTTGGCCTGAGGCCGTCTCTGTACCCTGTGTTCCTGCATAACAAACTACAACTTAACTTGGTAAGTACACAAACCGAAACCTAATTTAGGAGTTATCTTTTCTTTTTCTTTGATAATAGATACCTGGATCTCAGTCAATTACAAACAGCCAAGTTTCAGCCAACCACAGGCAGCTGACTGATCAGGCCATGTTCAAATAAGGCAAAGACTTTAGTTGTAACCAATCAGGCTGTTTCTGCACCTGACTTCCCCGTTCTGTCTAAAGATGCTCACTGCCTGCTTTGAAGAACAGAGCCTCTGAACCTCTTCTATCTCACCAACTCATGAATTGTTCTTTGCTCGAATAAACCTTGTTAAATTTACTTTGTCTTCATACATTTTTTAACAAGCTAAAAGGATGTGCTGTTGGCTTAGACATGGAATGGGGGAGAAGGCCAGGATGCAGTGGCCATCAGCTGAGATAGGAAGCCTGAGAGGAGCAGGCTTACTCAGGGAAGCCTGGGATTTAGATTTGGAGCTGGTTGAGTATGAGATCTCAAGTAGACAAAACTCTAAAGGGAGATGGCAAGTACATAGTTGGACAGGTAGGTCTGGAGTTTTGGAGAGAAGACAGAGCTTGAGAAATCAGTTTCTCAGGGCTCAAGGAATAAATGAGAGTCAGACATGGAGATAGTATCTAAAGTCATGGGCTCACTCAGGGAGTAAATATGGATGGAAAAGTTGAGGCTGCAGCATGGGGTCCCTCCTCTGCTTAACGGTGGGGAGGATGAGGAGGAGCTAACAGAAAATTCAAAAAGAATAGCCAGTGAGGGAGGAGGGGAACCAGGAGGGGCTGGGCCCCAGGTGGTGACATTCACACCCACATCTGTCTCACTCCAAAGACCACACCGTCCCCGTCCATTGCCTGGCATCTGTTTTACCACTGACTG
This sequence comes from Galago senegalensis, assembly GCA_963575145.1. Taxonomy (NCBI): domain Eukaryota; kingdom Metazoa; phylum Chordata; class Mammalia; order Primates; family Galagidae; genus Galago; species Galago senegalensis. The sequence continues at coordinate 15,537 of CAUYTI010032652.1, read as the reverse complement.
TAAAGACTTGTTTTCTGGCCTGTCTCCCTATTAGACCATGGACTTCTTTGTATCCTCAGGTCTAACATAGGTTCTGGCATTTGGGAAGTTCAATACATGTTTGTTGAATAAATTCATAGGAATTGAAAAAAAGGAGGGAGGGGACTCTGGCATTTCTGTTTAGTTTTTGTATGGATTGAAAATAAAATGCTTTCTGTGGAGTTTCTCCAACTCTACTATTCTCTTGGGTTTGCAGCGGGAAGTGGGAGAGGTTGAGGGTGGCAAGGGGAGAGGGCAAAGGGACATCACGGACCCTAGCCTGGGCTGTACTCCGTGGGCTTCAGTTCTGCTTCTGGGCATTGGCAGCAGGTAATGAGACTGGGCTGTCCTTGCAAACTGATGGACCACGTGAAGGCTGAGTCACAGGCAACCACGGGCATTTCTGTCGTTCCAGACATTCGTGCCCCTATCATGGGAATTAGTGAGGAGCAGAGCTCAGCCCCGAGTCCGCACAAAGCAGAGTGCCGCTGGGAATAACACTCCACACGGGCATCTCTCTGAAAATCAAACTCCATTTTGTGCTCAGCCGAAGTGGCTGGACAGCTATTTCATTATTGATCAAACAGAACTCTACAGAGAGCCGTCCTGAGATGAAAAAAATCTTAAAAGCCTCCTTCGGCTAACTCGGGCAGCTATGATTCAAGTCAGAGAAACAAGCCCCGTGCTTATTTCAGGACCAGAGGCCTGGCTGTGTCAAGATAGAAGCTGAAAGACTTTACATCTGAGGGCGTTGGATCAGGAACTCTGGGTAGCTGCGCAGGCCCACGCCATAGTGCTTTCATCACTGTGATCAGAGCAACCACACACAACTCTTCCCAGACCTCACTGCCTCTATGGCAGACCCGCTCTGGCTGTATCTGGGTTAACACAGAGCACTTCAGGCCTTGTGACGGCTGCAGAAAGCTTGGTCTTGGGTGTCTGGAGCCAGCGTCCTCATCGAGACAGCATGCGGCCAGTGCTGCCTGCCTACATGTCCCAGCAGGGGCCTCCCAGCTTCCCTGATCTGTTTTTCATAGGAAGGTTGTAGACTTCTTGTTAACATGGCCTCCTTAGAAGAGGAGAGAAATAGGATACTGTGCAAGGCTCTTAAAATACCTTATTTCATTTAATCAGCAGATAGGTATGATTTAGATCCATGTTGCAAAGATTAGTAAAACTTACACAAGGTCTCAAGCTTTTCAGAAATAAAGGCTGGCGTCACACACAGAAAAATAGCAGAGGTAAGATTCAAACCCACTACTTTATGCCACTGAGGGGAAAGTGAGAGAGGCAGGAAGTACAGCTGAGGGGATTATTGATAGAATAACAGTAACTAGAAGAAAAATCTCCCTCTCTCTACCCCCAAACTGGGAAGAAGAATGGCACCTTGTTTAAGAACTTGCTTAATCAAGCTCCGGTAAATGGTGATCTCAAAGCATCAGCAGGGCCTTTATGTAGCTAAAGGAATAGCTATTAAGGAGGGGGAGGCCCAGTAATAGCCCCATTTTTTATTCTCAGTGGCCCAAAGGGGTACAATTTGAAAGGGGTTCAGGCACTAGGAAAGGAATTAAACTAACACTGATCTGCAGAGTGCTGTAGAATATTAACTCCACTGTGGGCTGAGACAGCTTTGCAAATGAAGGAATAGTTAGGTAATGTTTCTTTTCCTCCTTATGTGCTAAGAATTAATGTTCATCCTTGGGAAATGTGTGTGTGTGTGTGTGTGTGTGTGTGTGTGTGTGTGTGTGATGTCTGTGAGGCTCTGTGTCTAATTAAAAAATTGCTTCTAGACCTGCACTATGCTACAAAAGCATGAGCCACATATAATTATTACAATTTAAATGAATTAAAATATAATTAAATATTCATTTTCTCCATTGCACTTGTGACGAGTAGCTACCATGCTGGATGGCACAGATAAGGAACATTTTCATCGTTACAGAAGGTTAGATGGGACAGCAGAGGTCACCACCTTCAGAAGAGTCGATAGCAACTTACATTTGCAGGGTGACCCCAGAGGGGACAAAATTTGGAATGCCAAGTCATCCTTGAGTCGTCCTGAGGCCTAATTCTAGACTGACTGATTGAGCAAATGAATGACTGTGCCCATTAGTGGATGGAGACATCTGTAAGAGCAGGAAGCTGAGAACCAAGATGAGAAGAGGCTCAGGTGGGATGTGAAGAGCCAGCGTGGCGTGGAGGCGAGGGACTCTGGGTCGAGGTGGTCAGGGAGCCGGAAGCAAGGAGTTTGGTGAGATGCTTTGGCTGTCTTGAGTCTCTTTCTTTCTTTCTGATGATTGAAAGAAAAGGGTTGTAAACAAATCAGCAAAGTGGCCCTTCCTTTACCTTAAAGCATCTTAGGCCACAGTCTATACTTATCTCTACTTTCTCGGTGGGTTGTGGGTGAGATTGTCTGCAGACCTTAACGATGCCTGCACTGCAACAACAGAAACTTGCTCTCTCATAATTCCAGAGCCTAGAGGTCAGAATTAAGGTATGGGTACCTCTAAAGACTCTAGGGAAGGGTCCTTCCTTGTCTTTTCTGGCTTTTGTGGGTTGCTTGGTGACCCTTGATAGTCCTAGCTTTGGGGGCATCACTCAGAGGCCTGTTTTCATGTAGCCTTTATCCCTGTGTGTGTCTGTGTCTCTGAGTCTAGATCTTTTTCTCATAAGAACATCATGACTCCACCAGTCATGTTGGAGTTAGGGCTCTTTTTCATCCTGAATGGCCTCGTCTTCACTTGATTAATCTGCAAAGACTCTGTTTCCAAGCAGGGCCGTGTTTATAGGTTCTGAATTTTTTTTTGGGGGGGGTGGACACTACTCAGCCCAGTACAGACCCTGACTTAGAGCCACTCCTTTACCCACTGATTTAATGGATTGAAAAGGAAATCCAGAAATAAGGATTGTATTTTCCCAATTATACATTAACTCATTTTAGGAAGTTTGTTGGCATCTACCATGCCCTAGGAGGCTGTAGTAGGCACTGTGGGAATAAAGAGGGAGAGGCACTGATCTTGACCTTAAACTCCTTGCAGTCTTGTGTGTGGCTAGTCTTGAGTTTCAGTTTTTCCTCTGGGAAGTGAATAGTGAGTCAAGAGCCATTTTGTTTTTCTTATGAAGTTTGGGTGGGCATATGAGAGAGGAAATTGGAGATAACCAGTGGGGGAGCTCAGGAAGCTTAGGGAACAAGCCTGTAGTGTGTAGAGTCACATGTGCAGCCAAGTTCTTATGTGAAGGGTGGTCGTCCTACCCTAGACATTTAAAGGAGCTTTAAAACCTGATCTAGAGGAGGTGTGAGTAACTTCACCTCCGTGTTATCCCTGTGCAAATATCATTTGGGGGTGGTTGTATGAATCATGTTAATGGAACTCCCTTTGCGAAGGAAATCTATTTTGATAACTATTATGATTTATGGCCATGAACCATTTTAATATACCCCAGAGTTATCTGGATGTTATAATGAGCCATCCACAAAATGGGATTTTAAAAAATCATGTCTTTATTAGAATTTGATATTGACTCACCAAACAATAATGGATTTACCTTGATCCAGCCAGGAAAAGAAAAATAGGAGAGATCTGCAGATTACTTTTTCAGATGATGTTGTGAGACTCACACATGACACTGAACACACTCCCGGCACTCTGCCCCTGCCTCCCACCTTCCCCAGAGTCTGTCGGGGCCTCCCTTAGAAATACTTCCCATTCCTTTGGAGGTAACTGTACAGGAGAGAATGCCTAACAAATGACTAGAGTCTGTACACAGGGTACAATTAAACTTTGCATGAATTAAAGCGTCAATCAAAATTTGGTGTCAATCAAAATTTTTCTCTGCAATGAGGCACTTTGGGCTGGTCGGATTCCCCCTGGGGAAGAGGAACGCTCTGGCTGGTACCAGATGAATCTGATAAACAACCTCACTACGGTTCACATTCGTTCCTTAGAAAGATCTATGATGGTTTTTGTGCAAAGCTAACGTGAATGTTGAGTGTACCAGGGCCCTCTTTGGGTGACCTCCAATTACTGTGTCATTATTAATAGAAGCTCTTCTGTTTCCTCTCATTTTGCAACTCGATTACAGAGACTCCCTCTCAGCTGTTACGTCCTTGTCATTTGTTTACAACTGGGTGGTATTTTCAGGTGGGGATGACCCATTGGGTTCTAAGGAGTGGGGCCAGTCCTGTGTCTTCTCATCGAAGCCCGTGTCACACTATTATTTTTTCAAACAAGAAAATTGTAGTGGGGACAGAAGAACATTGATTGTAAGTGAAGTGCCACTAGAAGCAATTAAAGGGCTCGCAAGGTGAATTTCATTAATGCTGTGTTACCATGAGAGCTCAGCCCCTTGCTAAAAACCATCCGACAAATCTCATTTTCTTTCTTCGGTGGTAAAGGTCTGTGGAGGTCTCAGGGAGTCTAATGAAGCCATGGAGAAGCCGGGGCCTGAGGGGACATCAGGAGTTGCACACTGTTCCTCTTCTGACTGCTGACAGGAATTTGAAATGAGCCTTCTATTAGCAGAAAGATGACCTCTCTCCTACCAAGACCCCACACTTCAGGTGTGTGGATCTGGAACTGTGATAAGATAGAATGGGAAAATGAAGCAGCTAATTGAATTGGGTGATGGGAATCTGCGATGGAGACAGACACTGTTGCTTTTAGGCCCAAATGTTCTGGGTTGTCTCTTAAAATATCCCTTAAGATATACTTTCTTTGGAAGTTTGGATGGGAAAAGGAAATAGGAGAGAGCCAGTGGGGCAGCCCAAGAAGCTTAGGGAACAAGCCTGGAATGCAGAGTCACGCTGCAACCACGTTGTCAGTTTGAAGGGTGGGCTCCCTGCAAGGTTCCAGCCTTTCAGAAAAACTTCAAATGAAACCTTTCCTTTGGCATAGTCTTAACAGGTAAAGAGTTTCATTTCACAAGAAAACACGTGTCCTGCTGACACGTCCGGGCAGACACTCACCAACGGAGCAGAGACCTCAGAGCTACTGAGAAGGTCAAGTGTTCCTAAAAGGTTCCCAGCTGTGTTGTCCGTTGAGGGTCTGTTCCCCTATCATTGGAAATGCATGAAATTTCTTTCTTTCTTTGCTAGCTAAGAGTCAGTGGGGAAAGTGATAAGACTCTAGGGAGAGGTTTTTAAGAAGCGTTTCTGTCTCCGGGCAGCACATTACGTGACGTGCAGATGTATCTTGTCAGCTCCAGTGTCTCCGTCCCAGTCCTCTGGGGTCAGCACTCTGTATGCAGGCGGTGTGATGTTCAGCGAGTAAACGCACAAGACCTGTCACTGTGCCTTCAGAACAACTTTCCTGATGAAATTTAGTTTTCCAGCCATTAGTATAATAACCATAATCAATCTTCTCATTGCCAAGCTCACAGAATCCCTGTACAGCCTATTCCCAGTGATGTGATGTAACTGATATGCCAATCAAATAAATATTGTGTTAAATTGCACTAAACAACAGTGACAAATGGCATACCATACACACATTAAAATTGTGTATCTCCTTAAATCCGTCTCAGAATTTCAAGGCTCTCCGATTCAAGTTTGTCATCAAATCAGTGGGGATGGAGGTGGTCAGGTCTTTCAGTATTTATTACAAAATGAACCATCCTAAAATGTCATGGCTTCAATGATAATAGTGTTTCATTTTTTGATGATTGTGCAAGTGGGGCTGGGTTCAGCTGGATGGTCCTTTGAGCTGAAGGTTCCATGAGTGGTTGCTGGGGCTGGGACATCCGTGATGTCCTTCACGGATGAAGCTTCACTTCATGGCTTCTGCCTCAGCTGGGGTGGCCCAGAATGGCCAGGGGCTGGCCAAGGCTTTCTTTCTCTCTTCCTCTCTTTGTGGCCTCCCCAGTGGGCTGCAAGGTTGCTTCTCCTATTGGTTCAGGGATCCACACGACAGCCTTGCAAAAGGACAAACCCCCGTATGCAAATACTAATGCAGCCTCTGTGTGAAGACTGCTTTTGTCTTATTGACCACAGCAATTATATTCCCAGGCCCAGAGTCAATGTTGGAGGGACTAAAAACTGGGGGTATGGTTATAAGGAGGTGTGGCTCCTTGTGACCCCCCAGAAAAACAGTCTGGGAGTGTCCCCAGCTGAGCACAGTCAGTACACACACGAGTTCTCTCCCTTCTGGGTGTATGTGCCATCTGGGGATTAGAGTATATTACTCCTGCTACCAGGAAGAGCTATCCTCGGTGGCCTTAAAATTCATCACTCCTGCCACCTCCTTTTCTCCCTCCTCCTCCTCCTTCTGTTTTATTGATATATAACTTACATATCCTAAAGTCCACCTGTTTAAAGTGTACAATTTGCTAGTTTTATTTTAAGGAGTTGCACAACTATTATCATAATCCAATTATAGAATATTTTTATCATCCTGAAAAGAAAACTTGTTCCCATTAACACTTGTTCCCCTCCCACCCCCAGCATCACCTGCTCCCAGCCTTAGGCAAATAATTCATGTACTTTCTTTATCCATTTGGTTGGTCGGGACACCTCCTTGCCTAAGTGAAATCATACAGTATGAGGGCTTCTGTGATGGCTTTTTGTGTTTCGCATTGTGCTTTTATGGTTTATTTATGTTGCACTGGGGATCAATACTTCACTCACATTATTGATGAATAATAGTCCATCATTTGGACGGACATGCCACATTTTGTTTATCCGCGTATCAGATGAGAGATACTGAGTTGTTTCTATTTTTATCCGTCGTCAGTAATGCTGCTATGAATGTTCAAATCCAAGTGCTGGTGCGAACATACATTTTCATTTCTCTTGGGTAGATACTGGGAATGGAATTAAGGGGTCAAAACTCCGTGTTTTGTAAGAACTGCCAAAGTGTTTTTCAAAGTGACTGCATCCTTTTACTTTCCAGTGTTTGTTTATGCTTGTGGAGGACAGGGACTCTGCCATTTAAGGTGGTGTGGTGAAGGGGGCAGAGGAGAGATAAGACAGTATCTAAAAGCCACTTTTGGTCCAATAGCTCTGTGGTTCCATGATTGATTCCCAATGCTGAAACAAATACTGGAATTACCAGAAAGGTCTGAGAGGTTTGGTGTCCTCGATTCTAGGACAAGATATCAACAGGCACCAGTGATGTGGCCATTGGGCTCTAAGCTCCTGGTGATGTGCCCCTGCATCTTGGCCACAATGACCTCTGCCTGGTCATAGTGGTGCCCGTCCCATTCAGTGCCTCCTTGACAAGGATGCAGCTACCAGGGCCATCAACACTGTCATGAGACAGTCCCAGGGAGGCTTGGACCATTTTGCAAGAGTTGATTAAATCTCTGTCCAATCAAGTTCACTGTCATTTTAGGCATTTCTCATTGTACTCACTCCCAGCTTTATATCCTGGCCAGCCAAGAATCTTGTGGCCTCAGTTCCTGAGGTAGATCCAAGGGTGATTGAATTCAAAGACCAAAGAGTCTCCAGCATAGAAAAATCCCAGCTACTATGTTCAGCTTCACAGAAGCTACTGAGGGTGCTGTAGAGAGGCTCTGGGACCCCAAGGAGATATTGTCTTTCTGCTGACACGGCCAGAGGGCCAGGGAGACTTTTTTTCCTTACTTCTCAGCTCTTCTTTGGAGGGTTAGTCTCCTTAATTACTAGCTCAGATTTCTCTTAGACATAAAGAATCACCTCTTACTAGCTGGGTGTGGGGTGGTTGGATCTAGAAGACAGATTCTATCTACTACTTGGTGTTCCTCATTCCAAACTGCTGGATCCCTCACTCACATGAACCAAGTCCCCTCTGGGTCCTCACCTGGGATGGACAGGCTCCAGATAGAAACATCTTCATAAAAATATGGCTAAATTCAACATAGCAGATTTCTGAGATGGCATAAAAGAATGAGCCCTTCTCTGGGCTCCTGAGGGCTCTATACTGAAATTGCCCACATACTCTACCAGTGGAAACTCTGGGATTCTGAGGGAAAGGGGGCTTTCTTTACAGGTGTCTTGCTGATGCCTGCTCACTGTGTATTGACTCACATGGAGTGTTTGAAGAGGGAATGCATAAATGAACGAGTGAGGACAGTGATAGGAAGGGGAAGGTGAATCCCCTCAAGGGCTCCCATTTGATGTACCTTCCAAGTGAACAATGTGGCCCCAGAAGTGGATGCAACAGGAAGATTTGTTCCCACACAGTACGACCTCTGTGAGTTGACCACCCAACAGACTATAACAAACTGCTCAATATACGGAGGTGGCCAACAGAAGGAACTCTTGTACTGATATGTACATGTGGTACATGTTCCAACCACATGGTTTCACTCCAGGACCTGCATGGGTCCACTCCAGACCTTGAAGGATGGTGAGGAAGCAACAGTGGGATCCCAGAAGAGGGGACTGCAGAAGAGAGAGTGGCTCAAGGAGATCCATGGGAGGGGCTTCAGGAGCTGAGAATCTACTCCCATCCCCACGGGCTCGCCCGTTGCCAAACTGCTTATTGCAGTTTATTTCTTTCTTGTTTGTTTGGTAGGACCACAGACATAGTCGCTAGAATACAGAATTAATTGGGTGGAGTATTTCTGATTTGTAGTTTAACCCTGCCCTGCACTTAAAAGGTCTGGGTCCCAGGGCCCCACGGCTGTCTCACATGGTTCCCTAGCAACCAAATGAGACAGGGAAATGTGCACAGTTTCATCACCACAAGATGTTAGGTCAATTAATATTCATTAGCAGTGCCCGTGTTTGGCTGCTAGGAGACATTCTGGAGAAAAAAAAAAATCTTTGTTGCTTGAGTGGGGGATGGAAGGGGTGAAGGGATCAATGAATATGTAAAAAACTTACGTACTGAAGATGTGTTCTGTTATACTAGTGGCCTGTCTGCATAGGTGTGTGCAGATTTTTTTTCTAAATTAATTTTTATATTTACAATTAGCCTTCTGACTTTATTATATGGGAATAGGGTTCAGAAACAACAGGAAGGTCTTTCCCCAGAATATTTATCACAGCTCATTCAGGGCATCTAGAATTATCTCTCTAGTAATTATTTTATTTCTTCTATGATTCTTTTTCAGAACCTATCGTAGGTGCAAGGTGGGAAACTAAGATGCTTGAAAAATATGTAAAAGAAGCATAAGAGAAAAATAATCCCATAAATATTCTGCATACTCATCACATAAAGATAGCAACTATTAATCTCCTGTTGTATGCCCTGTAGTGTTTTTTTCTTTTCCTCCAGAGATGACAGACACAGAGTCATGTACAGCTTTCCAAAAATAACATCACTTTATATACAGTGCTTTCTAGACTGCATCTTATAATTTAGCATCATTATCATGAACATTTTCTTGGATCTATAACCTCATTTTTATTAGTCACATCAATATTTCAGTCAATGTATTTCCTATGGTTCATTTAACCAAACTTGTATTTTTATTCATGCATTTAACTTGTTTACATTTTTTTGCCATTATTAATAATGCTGCAGTGAATGTCCTTGTACGTTCGTCTTTGAGCTCCTATTATTTCCATAGAGTAAATTCTTAGAAGCAGAATTACACATGTAAAGGTCTTTCACAGGCTGTGTCAGAGAGAAGGAAACAATTTCCTTGTGTACCAACAGTGGGTGAAGGTGCCCTATAATCTTCTTTTGTTTTTTTTTTTTGCAGTTTTTGGCCAGAGCTAGGTTTGAACCTGCCACCTCTGGCATATGGGGCTGGCACCCTACTCCTTTGAGCCACAGGTAGTGCCCCCTATAATCTTCTTTTTAAATATCCCTGGAAAAGTTCATGAGGTGCCTATTGTCCAATATCATAATTTGATCAGACTTCTCTCATGCTTAGACTGGAGCCCTGGCCCCTTTGAGGGACAGGATTTTGAAAGAGGGCCATCTGGGCTGCAGAGGCTTGTGATTTTTGCCTTGGCTGGGCCAAGTGTTTCCAGGAAATTTATTCTTCACAGCCCCAAGTGCAGCCTGGAACCAGCCAGCATCAGGGTGCTCCTGGCCACACTGGTGTACACCACTGGCCTCCAGCCTCCTGCCATCCTGTGTTCTGGACAGACTGCCCATGGCCCCAAGGGGCAAGATACACACAACTGCCCACAGCTCCAGCTTTTGTCTCTGGGCTCTGGTAGCTCCAGCTGCAAGAAGATGATGGGAGGGACCCAGGGGAGGCCATGAGGGTGAATTGTGAGCTGTAAGGCTTGCCTCCAGGAAAGAGAGAATGCTAGTCTCAGTGCCTTTGGGAGCCCTGATGAAGGAGACAGGGCAGTATCAGTAGAAGCTGGGCACCTGTGGCCTGAGATGGTCCTTTTTACTCTTATAAAACAAAGAACTCTCCCCATCCTCAAGTGAGGTGAGACAGGAGGTGGGGCACACGAGTGGGGACAGGAGGCCTGTTTGGACCCATTTCCCAGATTTGTTTAAAAACAGGTTAAGGATGATCAAGTCCCACAAGCTGATCTTCTAAGTCCATGGAAGCAACACAAACCCTTGTGCCTAGGGGGCCTGATCTAGGCAGCATCAGTGGGCCTTGAGGAGAGCTGATGGCTTGAGAGCAGGAGTGGCCACATGTGGGGCAGAGCAGAGCACAGTGCTTCAGGTGTGGGTGCTTGATGCTGTGAACCAGCAGCGTCCACATCTGGGCTTATCAGAAATGGGACTTGGGGTCCCCACCCAAACCTACGGCGTGGGAATATGTGGGGTGAGGCCGGGGTGGGGGTGTATTTCTACCAGTTCTCCAGGTGGTCTTCTGCAAGCTCGAGTTTGAGACTCACTGATGCAGGATATGGGGAAGCAAGTTTTCAGTCTTGGCTTTATCTGCCTCCTCATGGGACAACAGGTGAGTCACCTTGTCTCTTTCGGCTTTATGTAAGGATTAGGAGACACTCCTTTTTGCAGCAACCCTCTCCTCATTACTGTAATCATCCACAGAAGGTGTGTGTGTTGGGGAAGGGGGACTAGCTTTGCCTGATCCTTCTTTTTCCCTCCCCTTCCTCTCTCATGAGATGATAAAGATAAAGCTTGTTGGAAATGTAAGCCCTGAGTCAACGCCACCCAGTGGTGTTTCCTGTGAGGGGGAAAGGACCTCAAGTTTCCCCCAGGTGCTGCCAGGCAGTTCCCGGCAGCACGGCAGGTTCCTACAGAGAGGTGAGAGGGAGGTCGTATGGACAGGAGCACAGATGAAATGCTAGTTTGGATCAGCAGTGATTTGAATTACGGAATTTCGACCAACTTTATCACTTTGGAAAACACCGATTCCAGCTTGAACTATGTTTTCTTTTCCCTTAAAATTAACCGATTGAGCTTATCCTTGGATGAAACATTGCAATCTGGGTGTTAAGGATCATTAAGGGTTCAGTAAATTAAAGAGGTCCATTTGTTTTGGGGACACACCCTGGAGCCACTGGGCCTGGGTTTGAATCCAGTCTCTGACAGTGATAAATGACTTTGCCAAGTCAGTTAACCTCTTTGTGCTTCAGTTTTCTCCTCCACAAAGTGGGAACAGTAATAACAGTAACAACTGTGGAGTACTGTTGTGAGGACAATGGGTTCACACACCAGGTACCGCGAATACAGCTTGGCACATGTTGGCACCTCTGATCGTTGTTCAGATCAATTTGATTCGAGTGTCTCCTGCTCAGATTCAGACTCACATGGCTTCCATGAAGCTGAGCCTTGTTGGGGACAGGGCTGATCACTTTCTCCTGTCATTTCTACAGCAGGATCCAGCTGCATTTGGAGCTAACTGCCTCTCATTTGTTCATGAGGTAACTGCTTTCTATCTTTTCATTTCCCTCTCCCTTCCCTCTGATTTCCATTTCTTTTGTGAAATGGTTAAAGTGCTTGACATAATTAGCTGTTAATTGTTAGCAGCTGTACCCATTATCAGTTTAATGCCTAATTAATCGCAACAATTAATGCTGCCTGTCCTGTCTTAGGAACTGTTGATGAGGGAAGGCTGGTGTTGTTGAAGTTATATCTTAATTAATTTACCTCCAATTTTTAGCATTTAACAAAAAAAAAAAATCCTACATTTGGGGGGTTGTTTTCCTCATATGAGTCATCAGTGAGCAGGAAGTGTCAGTGCAGAGTGCAGTGGCCTTGGCTTACCCCGTGCGAGCTGAGTGTCCCTCAAAGTCAGCGTCCACCATCAGGAAGCGGAGCTTTCTGCAACATGGCAGGGCCCTGGGTGCAAACACACTCTGATGGTCGATGCAGGGAGTTGGTCAACTATGGACTTTCTCCTGTAATTGTTCCAATGCATGGCCACAATCCTCATAGTCCAAGATGACTGCTAGAGTTGTAGGCATCACATCTTTTTCCATGCTGCCCTATTTTAGGAAAGTGACATGCCAGGAGTCTCAAGAGCAAATGGGTTCCTCTATCACACTTTATTCAAATCTGCACCAGAGCATAGGCACCCTCATGGACGACTGGTGTGGGGCTCTAACTGGGGATTGACCTGGGGGTGAGCATCAATCAACAGAGCAAGACTGTGTTGTGTCCGAGTCAAGTCACTGCAAGAGGCAAGGAAGGGTTCATCCCTACAGCCTCTAGAGCAATGACTTTCAACTGGTGTGCCGCAAGAGGATCTTAGGTGTGCAGGGAAAAGTTTTAAAGATTCTTAATTAAATTATTTTCAAAAGAAGTTCAAAGCACAGTAAATGTATTCTTTCTTTTTATTCTTTTTTTTTTTTTTAAAAAATCAATGTAATTTAGATGTGCCATGGAAGTTTAACTATAAATTCAAATGTGCCGTGAAATAAAATGGTTGAAAAACACTACTCTGGAGGGAGCAGGCCCTGTCAACACTTTGATTTCATCCCAGTGAGGCTTATTTTGGACTTCTGGCCTCCAGAACTCTAGCCCTAAGAGGATAAATTTCTGTTGTTTCAAGTTATCAAGCTCATGGTAATTTGGAGAGTAGCCAAAGAAAACTAATATATCAAAATTAAGTTTTCCTTGCTATAATCGCTTTGTGTTATCCCCAGATCTTCAGCAAAGTTTGTTAAGCACTAAAAAAAAAAAAAAGAAGAGAGGAAAAAAAAAAAAAGAAAAGAATTAGTGATGAGAGCTGGAGTTTCTTGTTTTCAGAATTCTCCAGTTGAGAAATGTCTTGGGGTAAATATGATGAGTCATGATCCATTGTAGTGACTTCAGGCTGGTAAATTTAGGATAAAATCTGGATGTATCTTTAAGAAAAGCCTCAAAGGGTATAGCTTAAACAAAAGAGAAGTTTATTTTTGGAATAAAACAAGTCTAGAATGAGGCATACCAAGCTGGCAGGGCAGCTCCACAGAGTTGTCAGGGACCAGGCTGCTTCTACATAGAGTAGAACGTCGGTAAGTTGACCACCTGAGGGACTGTACTAAGCTGGTCAACATATGGAGATGGGCAACATAAGGAACTAGGCCTATGTAATGCTATGTCCCTGTGGTGCATGTCTGGTCTATGAAAATTAGGTCAGCTTAAGGAGGTGGTTGACGCAGGGAGGTGGTCAACTATGGGGCTTCTACTGTAAATTGTTCCAGTGCATGGCCATAATCCTCACAGTCCAAGATGACTGCTAGAGTTGTAGACATCACGTCTGAGTTCCAGAAACAGGGTGGAGAAGAAAGCAGAAAGGAAGACCATCCCTGAACTCTTAGGGAGGCTTCCGGGAAGTTTCTCATACATTTCTGCTTACATCTCCGGTTAGAAATTAGTTTCATGGTGATACATCAATATATAATACATGTATTGTGATATATGCAATAGGTCATTAGAATGAAACTACAGTAGAAGCCCCATAGTTGACCACCTTTCTACATCGACCACCTCCTTAAGTTGACCTAATTTTCATACACTAGACATGTACCACATCTACATATCAGTACAGTAGGTCTAGTTCCTTATGTTGACCATATCTGTGTGTCGATCAGTTCTTTGGGTGGTCAACTTCAGAGGTTGTACTGTATTTCACTTGGGTGACAATATGCCCAGCCAAAAAGGTTAGATTCTCTTAATAAAGAAAAGGCATAATGGATATTTGGAGGCCATTTCTACCAAAAAAATGGCCATTTATTCAAGTTCTAGAGTTCTGATGGTGAAGGGGAGAGAGAGGGAGCAAATTATGATTAACTGATATATGGTTTTATTGTGTTTTTGTGTTTTTAAAGACTTCATCTGGAGTAGATTTTGGATCTGTCTTATGGTACAGTCCGATGTTTGTTTATAAGTATCCAGGCAAGAATGGACAGAATGACTATGGGTCTGAAAACCATAAGGAACAGGAGAGGAAACAGGCTGTTTAGGTGGAGAAGAGATGTTTTTTGGTAAGGACAAAATTGTCTATTTTCAAATAAATTCAGGGCTGTCCTGTGGATATGAGAGTGAACTACATCTGTGATAAGACAGAAAGAGAAGAGGGTGGAAGGGAGGCCAATTTTAGCTTAATAGGGGAAAGAAATTTCTGACAACAGAAAGCCAGCAAAGGCACAGCTGCCTCTGGGGGACGTGACTCCATCCCTGGGCTGGGAGTTGTTGGGTGCTGGGGTGGTCCTGGGTAAGAGGCTGGACTCCCCGACTTCCGTTCTGGTCACACGATGCAGGGGGGGTCGCAGGAGGCCCTCCAGGAGCTTGTCAAAGATCACAGTGGAGGACACAGCACTGTGGGAGTCTGTGTCTAATTAAGAGTCAAATGAATGAGGCTGTCAGAGAACTTTCCATGCCCCAGGGTAACAAGGCTCAGTTGTTGCTGGGCTAAGGCCTGGAGTAGCCTGCTCTAGCCTCCCAAGGAGAGAATGTAGGGAATGTGGCTTGAGCTTGGCACTGAGCCCTGAATTGGATGGTCCAAGGTGGGAGGAGCCCAGAAAAATGGGATGGAGGGGCCTCATTTTATTCGACTCCTGCAGCCCTGAGCTTGGTAGGGGCCATTGGCTAGTTCCCAGCATCCTCTGAGGCAAGGGTCAGGGGGGAGGAAGAGGCCTGCATCTCTTCTCTGACTGAATCTCATGGGATTACAGACTAAAGCCTTCTGCAGGGGTTGTGCCTCAGTGTATGACTTCAGCTGGGTATTTGGATCATGGTGGCTTAGTCGTGACATGCTCATAGGTAATGTGTAAGCAAGAGCTGCCTCTCCAGCCAGAAGCAGCATGTGGCTCACCTGCTATGAAGTGTTGGCTCGTCCCCACTGTGGTGAACATAATGTCGAAAAGAAACACGCAGGAGGCTCTGTCTTAGGAACTTGAGCTGGTCTTGCCTATTTTTGTTGCAAGCAGCAGGAGCCACCTCAAACTAGCTTGAGCAGAAAGGGAAATTTGGCTTCTGTGACTAGAAGTAGAACGGCATGGTGGACCCAGGGCTTTGCACTATGTTATCGGGGCTCTCCTCTTTCTCCCTTCCCCTCCCTCCTTCCTGTTGCGTGAGGTTCCTTTTTGCGGGGAGAGAAGGACGGCTTGGCCGCGGGTGCAAGCTCACTCCTAGAATAGTTTAAAAGCAAGAAACGACTACACACTCTTAGGTGGCATGTAGCAAAATGTCTTTATTTCCTACTTCCTTTTATTGGGACCTAGTCACG
>CAUYTI010032649.1:0-25838 GCA_963575145.1 Galago senegalensis | reverse complement strand
CTCTACTAGGTATATATCCAGAAGACCAAAAATCTCATTACAACAAAGATATTTGTACCAGAATGTTTATTGCAGCCCAATTCATAATTGCTAAATCATGGAAGAAGCCCAAGTGCCCATCAATCCACGAATGGATCAATTAATGGTGGTATGTATACCATGGAATATTATGCAGCCTTAAAGAAAAATGGAGACTTTACCTCCTTCATGTTTACATGGATGGAGCTGGAACATATTCTACTTAGCAAAGTATCTCAAGAATGGAAGAAAAAGTATTCAATGTATTCAACCCTACTATGAAACTAGTTTATGCCTTTCATACAAAAGCTATAGCCCAATTATAGCCCAAGAATACGGGGATGGGAGAGAGGGAGAGGAGTGGAAGGGAGAGGATGGGTGGTGGGAGGGTGATTGGTGGGACCACACCTATGGTCCATCTTACAAGGGTACATGTGAATCTTTCTAAATGCAGAATATAAATGTCTTAACACAATAACTAAGAAAATGCCATGAAGGCTATGTTAGCCAGTTTGGTGAAAATATTTCAAATTGTATATAAAACCAGCACATTGTACCCCATGACTGCATTAATGCACACAGCTATGATTTAATAAAAAGAAAGAAAGATTAAAAGGGTTTCTAAATCCAAAAACTTCCCTTTATGTACCAAGAAAAAACGCTGAGGGCTGAGTCTCAGTGTGAGAGGGTGCAGGATGTGATCAACCCAGGAAGCAGGGTTCCCTTCTAGCTAGAGAGGAGAGTGGGAAGTGGAGGTAGCCAGCTGGACAGATGGTCATAGGCAAGGAGATGGCAGCTCTCCCAAGGTGGCAAAGCCTCCTTGAGGAAATCTGAGACATTCCAGCCATTTCCCTTGTTCCCTGGCCAGAGCCCAGATGTTTCTCGGAGCAATCCTGTAGTAGGCTGAATGGTGACCCCCAAAGATACAGATACTAATCCCTGGGCCCTGTGAATCTTACCCTACAGGGAAAAAGGTCTTTGCAGATGTTGTCAAGTTAAAATTTTTGAGCTGGGGAGATTATCCTGCAAATGCAATCACAGGTGCCCTTATGAGACAGAGGCAGCAGAACTTTGGCAGGCACAAGAGAGGAGAGGGGATTGTGGCTACAGAAACAGAGAGTGAATCCAGGGATGACTGCAGCTGCTGGAAGCTGGAAGGGGCAAGGAATGGCTTCTCTTCCAGAAGGAGCACATCCCTGCTGACATCTTGATTTTTGGCTCATTTCAGACTTCAGGACTCTGGAATTGTAAGCAAATACATTTCTGTTGTGTTAAGCCACAAAGTTTGTGGTGGTTTGTTGCAGCAAAGATAGGAAATGAATACAGTCCCACAGCCACAGTATGCAAGAGTTAGAGGTATGGGGGAGGGGAGGAGAGAGGCCTTAGGGGATGATGCCACCTGACTCACTGGGCCTGAGGGCAGTGATGCTATCAACATCCCAGAGATCCCCTCAGGATCAGGTTGCCTGGAGGGTCCCGGGTGACCCTACACAGAAGGCAACAGCAGCAAGTGGTTAGTTGGTCATTCAATAAAAATCTGATCAGCTACAGGCAAAGAGGGTTTGGTTCCGGCCCTCAGGGACAGGAGAAGTGTCCCAGAGACTATGATAGAATAAAGAGAATAGAAGCTCTGTTTTTAGGGGCTAAAATGAGCAATTACCTTAGTCCCCCACTCTGTCTTAGAACATAGTTGCTATTTCATTCATTTGTAGCAAGCACCCTCTAAGGTCTCATTAGCCTCATTTTGCACACAAGAAGACAAAGGCCCAGACAGGTTATATGACTTGCAAAGGTCACACAGCATCAGGTAGCAGAGCTCAAATGCCAATGTCAATTTGTCTGATTCCTCAGTCACATCCCCCTCCCTAATTTTCTATCTATGGCCCCAAGTGGTCAGAGACCCAGCTAAAGGACAAGGGAACAGCCTGGGACTCCAGTCTGCCCCCACGCTGCAAGTACCTGGAGTAGTTCATTGTATGTGACATTGCTTTTCCCAGATTATAGACTCAATTGAACATCCAGGGGCCACCATGGGAGCCTCTTTACTCCTTCTACTGGGTTCCACAACAGAATATTAACTGTTCCCTCTGGGGCAGCCTAACAAGACTGCTGTCCACAGGTCGATTTGCTTTTCACTGGTGACAAGCTGATTATCTTTCTCACCTCTCACCTCTCTCCTGGCTCAGGTTACCTCTACACAATCCGTCTGACCACAGGCACCTCCATCAGGCCAGAGGCTCCCCTGACAAGGAAGCACCAACCTCTAACCTCGCAGGAAGATGCTCCTGGCTTATTTCCAGAGCTCTCCATTGATGAACACAAGCTTGGCAAAGCTGACCACAGCAAGTCAAGAGCACAATGTCACCCCTCAGGGAGCAGCCAAGAGGCAGAGGCCCAACAACCCCCAATAGGAAAATCCCACATGCCCCTTATCAGAAGCCCAAGTGATGAGTGGCCTGTCTGCACCGCATGCATGCCATCTGCTTCTCCAGGGCCATGTAGACACCATAGGGGTCACTTGACCTGCCCAGCCCAGCAAGAGCTTCAAAACCAGGGCAGGGGGAGAATCACTCAGGGGCTATGCCAGCATCAGTCCGCACCTTTGCTACCAATGCCTGCCCCTTTCTAAATGGGTTTGAGATTCACAGAAACCACCATGCTCCCCCCTCTTACCAGCTTTCAGAGAAGAGACCCAACCTCAGCCTGTAGCTTCAAGGGTGACCACTGTGTGCTGGGACCCAACATAATCTCACTGAGCTCCCACTGCAGCTTATTCCCAGGCACTATCTTACTCCTATTTTACAGATGAGGAAACTGAGGCTTAAGATCAGCATATGGGAAGATGCTTAGAACCACTGGTTACTAGGGAAATGCAAATCAAAACCACATCAAAGTACCACTTCATACTCCGCAGGATGGCTGGGATCAAAAAGACAGTAACTGGTGCTGGTGGGGGAGAGGGAGGCATCAGAACCCACATGCACGGCTGGTGGGAATGGAAAACGGAGCAGCCGCTGTGGCAGACATTCTGGGAGTTCCTGAATGGTCCAACACAGAGTTACTGCATGATCCAGCAACCCCACTCCCAGGTTTACCAAGGGAAATGAAAACATGTTCACACAGAAATTTGTGCAAAGTGTTCATAGAAGCATTTTTCATAACAGCCAAACAGTAGAAATAACTTGAGTGTCCATAAACTGAAGAATGGCTCAATGACATGTGGTCTAGCCATACAATGAAGGAATGGAGCACTGATACAGGCCACAACACAGGTGGACCTGAAAACGCTGTCCTAAGTGAAGGAAGCCAAGCACAGAAGGCCAAATGTTATACGATTCCACTCATCCAAAATGTCCAGAGTAGGCAAATTTATAGAAACAGAAAGGAGATTAGTGGTTGCCAGGGCTGGGGGGAGAGAGGGAAGGAATAACTTCTAATGGAGAAGGGTTTCTTCTTGGGGTGATGAAAATGTTCCAAAATTGATTGTGGTGATGGTTGCTATGAATATAACAACAACTGCTGAACATATATATATATATATTTTTTTTTTTTTGAGACAGGATAGAGTTTCACTATGTCACCCTTGGTAGAATGCTATAGCATCACAGCTCATAGCAACCTCAAACTCCTGGGTTTAAGCGATTCTCTTGCCTCAGCCTCCCAAGTAGCTGGGACTATAGGTGCCTACCACAATGCCTGGCTATTTTTGTTGTTGTTGTTGTTGCAGTTGTCATTTGTTGTTTTCTTTTAGCTGGCCCAGGCCAGGTTTGAACCCGCCAGCCTTGGTGTACGTGGTTGGTGCCCTACCCACTGAGCTACGCGTGCTGCCTGAATGTATATGTTTAAGTGGGTGAATTAGATGTTATATCTCACTGAAGCTATTAACATGATGGACACCTAGGACTCTGCAGAGCCTGCAGCCTGAACATGTCCCACCATTCCCTTTCCCCTCCCAGTAGGGCCTTGCTGCCATCCTCCAGTTCCCTCAGCCTCAGGCAGCCTTGGGACCCTAGAACCCCACATGCTCTGAGCGGGCAGGCCTAAGACTGCTGACAGGGGCTGTCCAGTCCCAGAAATGCCATCCCTATGATAGCTCTTCTTGTTGCCCCGGGACAAGGCCACCCTTACAGACCCCACCAGGCCCCGGAAAATCCTGGCTGTAGTCCCACCCCTGCTTAGTGCTGCCCAAGTGAATTCTCACTTGGCAGTGAGTAGAGCTCCTCCTGCCACAACAGACACGCAAAATCCCACAGACTTCAGAGCCGTGGCCTAATGATGCCCGGTTACAGCACCTTGCCCCTGGGTTTCAGTCTTTGCTGAGGCTTGCCCCTCTCTCAAAAGTTTCAATTTTTCAAGATGGAAAGAAAAAGAAAGACAGCTCATGAAGGGGTGGATTTTGGTCTTTGTTTTGTTTTTATTTCTGCTGTCTAACGTTCCTGACTTAGCCAAGTATCCAAGTGAGATGAAGCCCCCTTCTCTGTGCATTGCTGTCCCTACAGGGATCCTATAGCCCTGTTCCCACCTGAGTAGCCCTCAGTCCCCGTGGGGTCACTGTCTGCTTGAGGGTGGGAGGGTGTGTTAGTGCTTTCTGGCTGTGGATGAGGAGCTGGGCAAGCCCTACACACACTGCTAAGGCCTCTCAATGACCAGTAGGTGCCCTTACCCTGAGACCCAGTAGTGAGAAGGTGACAGGTGGACCCAGGCTCTACCCTACAGCTCACCCCACCACCCTGGCCCTGGCTCAGCGCAGGCCTGGGTTTGGTGAATGAATCATGAACAGACACAGGTGGGGTGTCACTTGGGTCCATGATAGGCCCCATGAGCCATCATTCTTGCCTCACTATCTACAAACACAGGCCAAATCCATGCTTGGCAGCTGAGGCTGCCCAAACCTACTTGAGGATAGAGCTCTTCCTTCTCTCTCAGACCCTGCTTTCCATCAAGTCCAATAGCTTGTGAATTCCTCAGATGTGTCCCGTATGTCAGAGGCCATCATCCATGCAGCACCACCTCAAGACTGCCCAGGCCTGAGAAAGCTCAGTGTTCCCTTAGCAATTTCTGTACATTTCCAGGAGAGATGGGAATCTCATGGTTGTTTTTTTTTTCTGGAAGTAGAGACTATTTTTCTATTTCTTTAATCATGCTTACCCCACATGTCTGGGCTTGAGAGATGGGAACAGTGCCACTGATAAGAGCTGTGACGAGCACAGATTAGTAGACATGAATTCGGGGCAGTGGCCCAGTACAGGGCACATGGTAGCTGCACAACAAACCTGAGTGTACAGCCACATGTTCATCTCTCACCTGGAGGAACCGGGCAGCCTTTGGGGGAAGGGACAAGGCTCTGTTCGAGCTGCAGCCAGACTTCATCCAGCAGCAGAAAGGTGATGGTGTGCACCCCGGGCTGTGTGGAGGGTCTTCCCTGCCTTAGGTCATGGTCAGAGCCAGAACAGGGCATGATTATAGTCCTTTCGGGAACAGAGAACTGCCCTGGAGAGACACTGGGGCTTTGAGGCACCTCCTGAGCCCTTGGCTTCTGCTACAGAGAACAGATCTGTACCTGGTCCCAAGATCCTATGGAAAAATCTCTAGAAACAAGCAGCTTACCTTTAACAACAGAGCTGGGCTCAGGACCAAGTCTCCAGAGGCTCCAAACCCAGTGTTCTCCCTGCCTAGCTCCAGCCTCTCAAAGATATTCAGAGTGAATTGCTTGTCTTGGCTTCTGATAAAAGCCTTTCTTCAAGCCTGCCCCCATACCTAGCTCCCTTCTTTGCAGTTACTTTGCTGTGTATTTTTTTGGCAAGTCACTCAATATCTCTAAACTTCAGTTTCCTCATCTGTAAAATGGAGTAATAATGTTTACTGCATAGGTTTATATGGTGAGCCATATGGAATTATGTGCGTGAAAAGACCTAGGGAAAGAGGGACACCATTTTTTTAGTGCCTGCTATTTAGTCCTCTGGTAACCTTGATCTGCTAATTCTAAGGACAAGGAAACTGCAAAGTGTTGGCAAAGGCGAATCCCACAAGGGGAGGCCTGGAGTCAGGCCCCTGCTCTTCCTCACACCATAGTGCCTCACAGGACAACGTGCACATAGTATGTGCTTAATCAGTCTGTGCTGAGCAGAACATCCACTCCAGCTGTGATCGAGTCCCTCCAGCAACGAGAGGCAGAAGGATGTTTTCTGCAACTGCACCAGAGCTTGACATGTTTTTCCACCCAAAGTAAGTGAGGCAGGATTCCTAGAAGATGTGTTTAAACTTGGTAGAGAGTTCTCCGTAAACAGTTTGGCTTAGAGGTTGGAACATGGGGCCCAGGACTGTCGGAGCATCTGATTCTCAACATGGAGCTCAACAATCCCACATACAATCCCAGTTTCATTTCTAGCAATTCAGTTCATGTCAATGACTCTTAGGGAAGGGCTCATAGACAAGCTCCAGTCTTTGTAAACATTATTTTAAAATCAGATCTTTTTTCAGACAAAACAATGTGTGTTATGCATTGCTATGGCCCTCCCTTAGGCTGTGAAGCTTTACTTAAAATTGTTTAGTTATATATATACATACATTAAAAGCCGATAGGAAAAGCCTATTATTAAACTGATGATGTAGCTTCTATATATTGGTATCATGGAATCAAAGCAATAGTTAATCAAAGAAATAATAGAATGATGAAACAACAGACTCTTCTCATCATTGAAAGAAATTTTTCAATATTATTCTAAAATCATTTCCTTCTAAACTCAAATCCCAATTCTTGGATCTCTGGATTACATTGATTAAACAAGTTCTCTGGCCTGTTCATTTTTTTTTTATTTTATTTTGTGCCTTAGCAAATAAAAAAATCAAAAGGGATTTCTGGCAGTTAATGACTAACGTTTCTTTTGGTTAGGCATATCCTTGCTGGAGGTTGTGACCAAATCTTGCAGAAATTTATTTTTGTGCTTTTAAATGCAAATTTAAGTCTGTGGGAGAGAACAAGGTTTTGAAAAGTCTTGTTCCTTGCTTTGGGATTTGTATGCTGGAGATTCTGTGATTTACATTTCGGGTAAATGTAGCTCACACAATATGCTCTGAACATTTCATAATAAAAAAAATGGGTTACTTTCAACATATACACACAGAAATGTCATTTGGGAGAAAAAAGTCAATGGAGGGGAGTGCATTGGGAGTGACTGTTCCCAAATGAAGCAGCACCGTATGTACCCTACTCTCTCACCATTAGGTGTGGTCATGTGACTTGCTTTGGCCAGCAAAAAATGTCAGCAGTAGCAGTGTCTGTGACTTCCCGGTGGGAGCATTTAATTGCCAAGAGCTGTGTCTCTGCCTGTCTTTTGCTGGCTGCAATGATTAGGGAAACACAAGTCGTTATGGAACATCACGCTGAGCCGCCTTATAAAGGACCTGTCCTTCCTGGAGAGTCACCAGACTCGAAATGGACTTTGCAGGCAATACACCTTTGTTGCCTTGAGCTACTAAGATTATTTTTTCCACAGCATGCTGAGCCCATCCGAGTTACATCATAGTCAGTAAGACACAAAGAGGCTGTTCTGATGAACGCAAAAATTTGAAATAAAAAATGCAAAGCGCCAAAAGTTCAACATTTGAAATGGATAACAACAATGTCTTTCACCTGCCTAAGCAACCAGTTTCTCTATTTTATTTTGACTGTCTAGTGTCAAGAAAAAAGAATATAAACAGTGAAGCTGCTACAAATGCTAACAGCTTTGTTTCATTTCTAAAATATGGCAAATGAAAACTAAAAGCTATCTTGCTATCTCAAGAATGATCTATTAGAATTGAGCCAGTACTTCAAAAGAATGGAAGCAGGTAAATTTTCTTGCCAAGCTGAATTCCTAACTTGTATTTCTTGTCATAAATGACAGCCCCCCAAGGGTACTTCAGATACCAGAGCAGGGACTCCGACAAGGTGAATTTATTCATTTGCTGCTCAAAAATTCTAATGTCAGAACTTGGGGCCCATGTGCCCGCCTCATGCTAGCCTGAGGGGCCCAGGCAGGTATATGCAAACAAATAATCTTTCTGAGGCCAGAAAGAGAAAGAGGCCTGTCCCAGCACCCGTGGCACTGAGGGCTCTGCCGAGCTTGGACATATCCATGGCAACCAACAGCTCAATGTTCCTGTTAGCAGGGCAGGGGTCCAATTTAGCACCATTCAACCTATTGCCCAACCAGAGTTGGTAAGAGTTGGAGGTAAGTAGTTGCTATAAGGGTGCAGTGTCCTCTGGGGGCTGCAGGACTCAGGGAAGGGTCCCTAGAGGAGACAGGGACCCACTGGGACTGCATAGTGCCCTGGGTTTGGGTAGGAGGAGGGTCATGGGACGAACTTTGGCACAAGAGCCAGAAGGGCTGAGCCTGGGTTTGGAAATCACGCCTGAGTCCACACCCTAGCTGGGTGACTCTGAGCTTGGCTCGTGGGCCTCACCATATAGATCCTTATCCATAAGGTGGATAAGGATCCCATGGGTGGAGAGTGTGATGTGAGCCTCCATGCAGGGGTGCTATGAGGGGCAGTAAGGGGTCCCCATTTGGGAGTTTCTCCCATGTCTGTCCTCCCCACACCCAGCTTCTTGCCCCAGGATTTTGGATGCTGCTCAGGTTAAGTCTTTCTTATTGATGTCGCAGGTTCATAGGTGCCCAGCACACTTGTGCTGTCCTTCAAAGATTCAAGTCTGAGGATTGCTGCACCTCCCCTGACCCTGTGGTTCATAAGGAGTTAAAGGCACCATCCCGTCTAGTACCTCGACATCCCTGAGGTTGTGGTGTCACCTCCACTTTAGAGATGAGGCAGCTGAAGAGTGGAGAAGGGGCTGCCTGGGTGCACAGTGGGACACAGAGGTGGGGGTTCAGGTCCTACTCAGGTCCTCCCTGAATGCCAACAAGTTTTTCCAAACTGACCCTTGGGAAGTTGCCAGGTCTTACCAGTTTACCCCAAAGATCCCTGAAGACTGGCTCAGCACCTGTGGCTCAAGCGGCTAAGGCGCCAGCCACATACACCTAAGGTGGTGGGTTCAAATCCCCAGCCTGGGCCCGCCAAACAACAATGATGGCTGCAACCAAAAAAATGGCTGGGCGTTGTGACGGGCGCCTGTAGTCCCAGATACTTGGGAGGCTGAGGCAGGAGACTCATTTGAGCCCAGGAGTTGGAGGTTGCTGTGAGCGTGATGCCATGGCACTTTACCCAGGGGGATAGCTTGAGGCTCCATCTCAAAAACAAACAAACAAACAAACAAAAAAACCCCCAAAGATCCCTGAAGATGAGCAGTCAGTCCTTTATCAGGCCCTAGCCACTTGGGCACCTTCCCTGCCCTCCACACCCAGTAGTTACCAAATCTCCATTTTGCTCTTTGTCACATCCTTCCTCTGCTGAGTCAGCCTCACCCTCACCAGCCTCCTCCCTGGCCTCTTGGCCTCCAGATTCTCTCTGCAGTCCCTCCCACCCTCTACACTGTATCTCCCTGACTCTAGAATCTTCACTGGCTCCCTATTGCCCAGGGGATAAAGCCAAAATATAGTTTTAGTGTATGTGGTGGGGCATGACTGGAGCTGGGCAGCCCTTACCATCAGGAGGGGAACAGCCTGGAGGCGACACTAAGGTCCCTCCAAGAGCCTAAAGTAGTTAAAGTTTTGCTTTCATCTCATCACTGTGCAAGCCAAGCACTTGCTCATTTAGAGAGCTGTTCTTACCATATCCTTCTAGCAGGGCAAATGCCCACCCATCACTATCACTAAAGCTCTCAGAGAGGTTAAGTAACTTGTCCCAGGTCACAGAGCCAGGGAGTGGTAGAGTGTGGATTTGAACCCTGAACTCTGACTGACCTGCATTCATTGTCCTGCTAGAATGCCTGGAATTCTTCAGTGCTTAGAATTATAAAGTTGCGTTGCTGAAAGCTTTCCCAAGCATGGGGGGAGCTGACAGCACAGAGGCCTGTATTCTCTTCCTGCAGATTCTGTCAAGACAGGAGATGGGAGTACCACAAGGTCAAAGGCAGGAAAAGACAATTAACAGATACAGTATGTGTGGAGCCAGCACCTTCTGGACCTCTCTACACCAGACAGAAGCCAGGCACTTACAGATTCTGTCTCCAGACCCAGGGAGAGACATGGTAAGCTCCCTCTTGTATAGATGAAGAAACTGAGGTTAGCAGGTGAAGTGACCTATCCAAAGCTCCCCAGTACCCAAGAAGCAGAGCCAAGCCTAGAATGCAGGAACTGTACAGGAAGCCTTGGCGGGATAGGCCATGTGGACCAACAGTCCTCTGCACAGGCGAGTTCCTGCTATAAATATGATGCTGACTCCCTGTAACCTTAGCCTCCAGGCTTGCCGCTCAGGCAGTGGGCCATAAATCCAGGAGCCGGCAGCCTCCTGTTGCACTCTTGCTCTACACAAACTTTCCTGACACCCTAACAAGGTACCACATTTTCTTCACAGGCTCCAAGGAAGCAATGTTAAGCTAGCCATCTCTAAAAGGAGAAGGGCTGCTTCTGCAGATGAGAGCAGAAAAGGCCCACGAGAGGGCCAGCCCACCTCCGCCTGTGTACAGGGTCTCTCCCCCAAAGAGGTACCTCACCTGGTTCTGTGCTAACAGGGTTTGGGGAGCTGGGTTCAAATCTCCACTCTATTATTTACTAGCCAGGTGGCTTTGGGGGAGCCCATTTGCCTCTCTGAGCCTCACCTTTTAGTTATACAGTGGAGCTGATGTCACCCACCTCCAGGGAATAAATAGAATGAACAGTGTGTCCAAGATGTGCAGGACACAGCAGATAATTTGGCCCCTTCATTTCCCTCTCTGGGTCAGCTTATTTATTTGTTGAGTAATAGTAAAAACAGCTATAACTGCTAACACCAAGCCTGGCATTATTTTAAGTGAGTTACATGTTTTTTAGTCATTTAATCCTATTGCAACTAATGTCCTATTATCCCCATTTAATGGATGAGAAAACAGACATCGTTTCCTTGCATAATCTGCCGTAGGTTATGTAGATCTTGAGTGGAGAGCTGAGGATGTCCCCACTGTTGACACAGGCCCAGGATTGGCCACTGAAAACAGATAGAAATATTTTACCAGAGTGTTCTTGGTCCAACTGTTGCTGCAAGGCAGAAAACCTAGAAAGGCCCGATCTTCAGATGACACACTCCCAAAGACCTTCGTTAGCCAGAGCCTCCCACCTACCCCATAAATAAATATACTCCCCTGCACCCAGGTGCTGTCTTTACCCCTGCTGACCAGGTTCAATCTCAAGCCCACATATCAGAGATGAAAGGCCATTACCACACAGATACAACAGACCGGAAAATCAAACCCCGAGTTTGTCCAGAGCCACCTGCCCAGCCAAGGCAGACAGAACTAGGATGGAAGCCAGGCCCCATCTCCCAGCCCAAACGAGGTGATCCTTTCCTAAATGGGGAAGGAACTGTGAGGCCCGCATCCCCTCCCAGCCTCCAGGCTACATATACACACGTGTGCTCATTCGGTGCTTTGCACTGATGGGCTAAATATTGTCCTGGCCTTCCTGAAATACCCATCTCTATGAGGGTGGCTTTACAAGCTGCTAAAACCAGGGCTGTGTCCCTGGTGGAGGGGGAGAGCTATTCCGGGTTTGTGTCAGGTGTGGGGCAGGGCCAGCCAGAAAGGGCCGTCTGCTGGCTCTCCCGGCTCCTGCGGCCACGGCGGGCAATTCCTGGCAGCCAGCACGTCTGGCGCCCAGTGCAAGACGGCCAGGTCAGGTCACTTTTGTCAGTGTCCCCTTACCCAACTCTCTCTGTGTCCCAAATATGACCCAACCGGGCCCAGGCACAAGACTGTTCCTCAGATACCATGCAGAGTGCTATCACCCACAATCCACTCCTGCATCTCAGAGGGCAGCTAGATGTGTCCCAAGAGTTTCCAAGGTAAGGAATGCATGTGCCACAGACAATTGGTGGCTCACAAAGGAGGCCCAGGAGAAGGCCAGACCTGGATGCACAGGCTCCTTGTCCCTCTGGGCTCCTGCCCAGGATCATTTGCTGCTGCCACACAGGAGCCACTGGGCACTCACTGCACACCAAGACTGGCAGACACTTTGACACATAGTTGCATTTAATGTTCACAACCATTATTGGGCTGGGTACCAAATCATTGTCTCCATATTCACCTGAGGACACTGAGGCTCAGAGAAGGTAAGCCACTCGCCTGAGGTCTACCAACCCAAAAGTAAAAGAATTGGAATTTGAATCTAGGTGGCCTGACTCTACATCCCAATGTAGCCCCTGGATTAGGCTGTCCACAGCCCCCCACTACCAAGACTGACTCAGAGGGATGTCCACAGTGAACTGTTCCTTGAACTAGATGGAGCTGGAACAACTAGCCAGAGACATTGACAGCCAGTGCCTACCACAGCCTCTTACCCTGGAAAGGGCAGAGAGCATGGAGAGTCCCCAGAACCTGACCCTCAGTGCCTGCATGTGGGCTTTGGGGGCCACAGAGGGCCTGCCTCATGCTGGCAGGCAAGGGGCTCAGGACCACTATGGGGATCTCAGGTTCCTGGTGAATCAGACAGAAGCTGTGTGCTCCCACCAGATAAATGTGCATGTACACTCACTTTACTCACTTGCACATGGTTGGGGGGCCCATGGCACCCTGAGTCCACCCAGGGTTCCAACCACAGTCTATGCCCATCACCCTGTGGGCCAGCTCTGGCCACCCCAGCTGACAGAGGAAAG
Source organism: Galago senegalensis (assembly GCA_963575145.1). Lineage (NCBI taxonomy): Eukaryota > Metazoa > Chordata > Mammalia > Primates > Galagidae > Galago > Galago senegalensis. The sequence goes on along the minus strand of CAUYTI010032649.1, from coordinate 13,097 downwards.
GGTTTGCAGCAGCAGACACAGCTTCCTGCTCTAGCCCCATTGGGAAGCCAGGGGTGCGGCAGAACTTATCTTTGAAAATCAAGATCCCCTGTCCGATGAAGCAGGCCCCCAGGCACCAGGCTAGGAGGAAGGGGGTCCAGCTTCACAGCTGCCTACAGCCTGTGGGGGCCCCAGCACCTTTGGTGACTGGCGGCCTTGGCTCTGCAACCGGAGCCATGGTGGGTAAATATAGAGCTGCCACTCACCGGCCGAGGGGCCCTCGCCGTCCGACATGGTGTGGGAGATGGGCAGTCGGCTGGCCACCAGCCTGCAGGGTCACTCAGAGCCCTCAGCGGCTGTCACCCACCCGGCAGGGCTTGAAGCTGCTCCGTGTCTGGCCCCCAGTCAGTGTCCCGCCCCGGCCGGCCTGGCCACCCCCCTCCACATGCTGGGCTGGGCAGATAAGAACGTGCTCAGTGCCAGGAGCCCGTGCGATTGGTGGATAAATCTGGGCACTGCCCTTCCCTGCCCAGAGCCTTTCCTGGGCAGCCCCGGAATGTGACTTGAGAAGCTGCTGCACCCTTGGGTGCTTGGTAAATCCCCAAGACCCAGCATCTGGGGACTCTGAGATGCCTACAGTCTCTCTCCCAGAAATGGTCTCTCCTACCCAGTAAGGGGCATTTCTGAGCACTTAGGGAAGGAGAATAACAAGCGATGCCACACACTGAGCTCATGCCTGGGACCAGGAGCTGCACTTGTCACCTTGCTCTGCTCTCTAGAGCTGCCACGACCACTGTGTCTGTGTTACAGATGGGGTTAAGTGTCCCACCCAAGGCCACCCGGTTATTTAGGGGTGTGACAGGGATCTGGAGCCAGGCTGTCTGTCTCCAAGGCTACAGGAAGGCATGACTGACTGACCCTTGTGTTTGATTGTTCAGCTAAGAGCAGTCAAAACTTCTGGGCACCTACTGGGTGCTAACTGCTCCAAGGATGTTGGGGGAGGCTGAAGTGAGAAGGAGATAACTCCCCACAGCAGCCATGAGATTCTGTGCTTGACACAGAGTAGGTGCTCAGAGAATATTAGTTGGGAGAACAAACATACTCCAGCAAGCACTTAGTATGCTCTTGCTGTCTGCTTGGCTAAGATCCAACCCAGCCCCTCTCCTGGGTTCCACAGGCGAATGGCAGGCCCAGCCAAAGTCCAGAGTTTCTAGTGGGATCACCCCAGGGAGAGGCTCTGTTCTCTGCCCCCGACACTCACCAGGCTGGAGGTCTACCCACTTCTGTATGCAGAGCACAGAGGGAGGGAGATGGCTTAAAGCAGGGGAGAGAAGCCCAGGCAGGGAGATACTGGAGGGCTTTCTGGAAGAACTAGCTTTGGAGTTACCTCTAAGGGACAAGAAAGTTTTTTCAAGGGAGGAGAGGGTATTCCAGGAGGAGTGACCAGCAAGTTGAACCATGGGACAGCCCAGCTGGAGAGGGGTAAGAGTCCCTGGCAGAGACTGGCGGTGGTGCAACACTGAGGAGTGAAGAAGGCTGATGCTTGTGGAAGGGGGGCAGCCAGGGCTGAGGAAAGCAGAGGAGGCTTCCTGGAGGAGGAGGCAGATGCCTGTGCTGGAGGACAATGAGGCTCAGGAAAAAGACGGTGGTGGGTGGAGCAGCATTCTGAGGCATCCTACCGCCCTACCATCCCCACTGAGGCCTTTCCCAGCTCAGAGACCTGGGGCCCGTAGGCAGGAGGATGAGGCCACATGTTTCCAAAGAAGCCCTGTCAGAGGGTAAGGCAGGGAGGAGAGTTGCAAGGTCACAGCCTCCACTTTTCACTCCCCAAACTGGCCATTAGAGAGAATAGCAAAAGAATGTCATCCCTACCAAGTAATTCCAGGGCTTTCTGGCCTTTGCTGTGTCTTCTCTTGGCTAGAATTCCCTATCCTCCTCCTCTAGAAGTCTTGTCTGATTGCCCCTGAAGACAGATCAGGGGCCCTGCACTGTGCCTCCACTTCCCCTGCATGCCACTCAGCCAACTGTGACTGCACTCTGGTAAGTGCCTAGTCCTGGCCATGTCCTCTCAGTTGGCCCTTGTTGTCCTGTAAAATAATGAGCTCACCGTCACTGGGGGTATGCAAGCACATCTGGACAGCCACTGCATAGGGACATAGTGAAAAGAGTTCAATCACCAGGTAGAGTTAGATTAAATAGCTTTGGGGTTCCTCTTGTCCCATTTACCTGAGACTCTCCCTGTTTTATCCTTCAGTTCATCTTGGGGACCCCCTCAGTCTCAGGCAAACCAGGACTGGTCATCCTGTGTCCCTCCTGAAGTTTTTATTTAAGTGAAAAAAGAAAGATACAAAGCCAGACCACCTCTGGAACTATCTCCAGAGCCCTATGACCACAGCCTCCTCCACCCTGGAAATTCCTCCTCCCTCTACATCCCTAGATGTGGTCCCAGGACAACTCTCTGGGGGTGAGTGGCAACCCACTGCTCTGTGCCTAGGGTGGGGCCGTAGGCTGGGTGGAGGTGGGGCGGGCATGGAGAAGAATCAGATGCAGGCCAGCAAGCAGAGAAGATCCTCTGCATCCTCCCCTGTAGAGTGGGAGCGCTCTCGCTGGCTGGGGCCCAGGATTAACTGAGATAATGCTGCAGCACTCTGGATAGTGCAGTAGGTCTCAGTAGGTGGCAGCTGTATCCCCAGGCAAGGGGTAGGACCAGGAAAGGTGGGCCGGTCTGCCCGGTTCTTCTATAATGGGCACCTCTACTCTCCCCTGGAGCTGCCAGCAGACTTGAGGCATGGGCTGGTGGCAGACCTGTCTCCTGGGTCCTCATCACTATGTGGGTTTGCACATGCAACAGCCGCTCTCTGTGCCTCCATTTATCATCTCTGTGAAGCTTTTATGAGCATTTCCCAGATACCAGGCCCTAGACCAGGTCTGCGGGCAGGAGGAATCCCCCAGGGTCTCTGCCATCAGGCAACATGGTCCTGTGGAGCAATGCTGGGCAGGACCTGTGGCCACCAGATAGGGCCTGTGGCCCATCTCAGGACTCATCTCCTGCAGTACCTGCTCTGTGCTCCTTAGAATGGACTGGATTATTGGGGAGCACAATGTGGAATACCAAGGGTGACTGACTCACCCCTGGGCTTCGCATGAAACTGCCAGAGTCCAATCCTGGGTGCCACAAGAATGAGACATACCCTAGTGCTGGACAAACAGTGGGCTGCAGAAAAGAGCTACACTGAGCTACCTGGCGTCCCAGACCAAGGACCTCACCTTGGCCACTGCCAGGGAAGAACCTGGTGTCAGATGAAGCCAGGTCCAATGCCAGGTCCACCAGTCCCCTGGGGTGATGGAGGCAAGCCTCACCCCCAGCCTCATTTCTTGCCTGGAAGGGGTGATGCTCCTTAAGGCTGCAAAGATTAACACTGGGACCCAGAAGCCGTGGAGGGTCATTCTACCTCCCACCTGTCTATCTGTCTGCCCTGCCTTCCACCCAAATTGTCAGCCCAGTGTCCACTGGCTGGAGCCAGCTCCCTGTGTACAGGCCACTTCCCCTGCCTCCCTTCCGGTCTCTGGCCCCAAGCCCCTTCCTGTTTTCTTTATTGTGGGAACATGTGTTGAAGACAAAAACAACTCAAGTTCCCTGCTACGGAGGTCCCTAAAGCAGCGAGTGGGCCACTGCCCATGTGCAAGAATGTGTGTGTAAATGAATGGGTGTGGCAATAAGTGTGTGTGTGTGTGCAGGTGCATGGGTATGTGTGCACATCCCATGTGTGTGCACACATGTGCATGACCCTGGGCACATGTGAGGGGACTGTGTGTGAGCCTGTGATGATGTGTATAGGAGCATGTTCATGCGTGGAGCATGTGTGCACACATGATGCCACTCCTGCCACTCATCCTGAAGCTCTGACTCTCCAGCAGCCATTTGTGTGCCCACCAGCCTCTGTGGGTTCATAAGTGTCTCACATCATTTTCAACAACTACTCAATGGGCATCACAATGTGGCACCCAGGCCTGAATGAGACTAGGGCAGCCTTTTGGAACTCAGAGGCTTGGAGAGGGAGGTGCCAGTAGAGGAGCCAAGGTCAAGAAAGAAGAGCAGGTGTTCAGGAAGGACCTCTGAGGAGAGTCGTTTAGGCAGAGACCTAGGTGAAGAACAGGGCAGGGATGGATGGGAGGAGAAGGGGCTGAGGGTGGAAAAAGCCTGGGGCACTGGGAACACTCAGAGATTGCCAGACAATGACAATGACAGGAGATCCAATCAGATAGAAGTTGGGGTCATTTTGAGGACAACGGGGCAAAGGGAAAGGCACACTTTTACTGAATGTCAGTCCAGCCCTGAGCCAGGACCCCTCCTAGGTTCTCCTAGACATAATGGCATCATGCCACTTCAAAGGGAGGGCCTGACAGGGGCCACCAGCCTAGTTACTGTGTACCCAGGGCACTCCCCTGCACCCCTCATGGAGGGAGGCTGGCCCCTGGCCTTCCATACTGCTCAGCCAGGCAGCACCAGCACTGGGAGGAAAGTTTCCCTGGAAGGACAGAGGAAAGTCAATGATCAAAGTGGAGGGGTGTAGCCATGCCTCACTCCCCACCACTGGCACCTGCCTGTCCTGTATCTACATGAGCCCAGCTGGGCCTCAGGCGTCTGATATCTTCTCCCTGTCTCTCTGGGCTTTGGGTTCCCTTTATAAGCAGGCAGGACAATTGGTGAACAGGAAGCCTGGTGGCCATGACCTCAAGGGCAATGTAAGTCCATATTGGATGGACTCACACCTCTTGGGATTGAGCCCTTGGGCAGGTCACCCCACCTCACTGGGCACAGGGTGAGGATGGAATGCATGATGCCAGGCCCATGGAGTGCTCCTTCTGTCTGCCCACTGCCCTAGGTTAAAAGAGACACCTTCATACAGTTCAAGTCAGGACATACCAGAGTCAAACAGGGCCTGAGACACGAAGACACAGACACGGAGATGCACACAGGTTGTCCCACACACAGGAAGACAGATATGCACAGACATGGGTGACACAGACATGGGAGACACAGACATGGGAGACACAGAGACACACATGGGGACATAGAGATAGAGAGACACGGAATACACACAGGCACATGTGGAGCTCACACAGGGCTCACACACATACACAAGTGCCAGCACAGCTCTGGGAGCCAGTTTCCCATCGCTGGGTCCCCTTGTTCAGCCCGGCACCCCTCCCAGCCTCTGGGCTCTCAGCCAGGAAAAAAATCCCAAAGGGCCCATCCAGCTACCCTGGGTGTCCTGCGTTTGGGCAGCTCTGCTTCCTTGGGCAACCCACTTTACTCTGGGGTGGAGCCACTGTCATTTGGTGAAAAATGACAGGGTGTGTGGGGTTAGTGGGGAGGGCTCCCAGGCTCAGGCTCCTGGGCTTCCAGCAGGGATAAGGCCCCCTTCTGCCCTCAGATGGGGCAGGCCCCACTTCTTGATGCCTTGTTGGGACCCGGGGTTGCAGTGAAGCTGGTCGGTGGCAGGTGGGCCCTTTGCCCTGCCTGCCAGCACAGATTCTGGAAACCTCTACACTCCATCTGGAAGACTTGGCCCGAGTGAGAGGCCCAAGGCTCTCCTGTGACAGCTGCTCACCCCTGCCTCCTGCCTGGCCGGTGCCCTGAGATCCCTGGAGCCCCTCTGCGGCAAGCCTTTCCCCTCCTGGTCCTGACTCCTTGGAGCGCCACCCCAGCAGCTGGCAGCATTGTCCTTGGCATGAAGCATCCCCAGGCTGCCTCCCCCTGGGTGTGACTATGCTGCCTGGCTGCCCAGGGCCTGGTCTACCAGCCTGGGCTGTCTGAGGGGGCTGTGCCAGGAGCGTGACTACAGTTTCCTCAAGTGAGAAGGAAGTGTGAGGAGAGTCCATGTTCTGTGAGAAATGAGTGTTTTTAAAGTTCCAGGCCAAGGCAAGGACTTGACGCTTTCCCTCTCCAGCCCTGGCCCTGATTCAGAGAGATGACCCTCCCTCCCGCTGTACGTCCCCGGGCCACCTGCCAGAAATACTCCCAGTTACTGCAGTGTCCCCTGCTCAGTGGGGGTTATTTTCGGACATCCAGACAGTGATGCCTGAGGCTGTCTGGAGCCCAGGGGTGAGGTCTGGGCAGGGTAGATGATTTAGGATTCACCCCCTCCAGTGGGGTCATGGACAGCCTGACTCTGGACCAGAGTAAAGGATTTCATGGCTACTGGGCCAGGAGTACCAGAAGACCAGCTCAAGCTCCCTGCCAAGCCCCCTCCATAACTTTTCCTACATGGGCAGCTTATTGCTGGCACACAGGACATGGTCCCTTGACTACCTATATTGACTGTCATTGGAGCCCAGGAGGCCGCCAACCTCCAGGGACCACATCTAGAGATTAGAGGAAAAAAACTTCCAACAGCTATGGCTGGGTGCATCTGGCAGCCTGCGGCCCCTGAGGCCAAGCCCCAACCCAGCTGGAACTACTGGTCACCTCAAAGAGCTGGGTCAGCTTTTGTCCCTCATCACAACCTCCAGGCCCCTGGGCACAGTGTGTGGGGGCTGGGCTAAAGCGCCATTCCCCAGTCAGAGCAGCTCAGCACTGAGGAAGCATGTGGGGGGTGGAGAGCCCCCAGAGGTGGGCAGGCTGTAGACTTGGGGTGAGCATGTAGATCCAAAACTCTGTGTCCTCTCCACGTCATGGTCTCCAAGTTTATAGAGGAAGGGACAGATTTGATAAAGGCCACTGCTGCCAAGCGTTACACGGAAGGGAGTGGCAGGGTAGAGGGGACTAGGAGCCTCCGGAGTCGCCTAGTGAAGGGATTCCTCAGCCTCCCAGGCAGCAGGACAGCCGGCGCCCCTGCCCGCCCTTTGTGAATTTCTCTGGGAAACTGCCCTCTCCTAGCGAGCCAGGGCCGGCCAGCGTCCCACCGCTGGACACAGGCTTATTCTGGGACATGCCCTAGGTGGCCGTACCCCCGGTCTCCAACAGCTGCCTGCCTGACGAATCCGGCGACCTCACCGCGCCTCGGTGGCCCCATCTGTGAAATGGGGACTACATTACCCACACCCTAGTTCAGTAATCAGTGGACGCCCAAGAGCACCCGCAACCTCTCGTTCTGCCCAACCCCCAGGAGGGCCTAGCCTCCCCTAGTTCTCCCACTGTGGAGCTCGGGCCCCTCCGGCCTGGGTGCGCGGACTAGCATCCAGAACGCTGCGCCACGGCGCCACCGTGTGGCTATTCTGGGGACTGCACAGTCTTGTCCCCAGGACAGTTCACTCACCCCTAGAGGAAGCGATGAGGATGCTAAGAGCGTCAAAGCACTAACGTGCCCAGAGGCTGCGCCAAGCGCAGTCCACGTCTGTACGCTCTTAATTCCCCCACGAACACTAGGACGTACATTTTATTATTTTTCCTCCCTTACAGATGGGAAAACTGAGGCCCAAGCCCCATAACCAGTGACAGGTTGGGGCGGGACTTGACTCTAGCTGGTCTGGCTGCATAGCCCTGGGTTTGATCACATCCAATCTGTCTGGGCCCTAGGAGTCATTTTCACTTAGACTGGCATTACCAGCATGTGCACAATGGGGTTTCCTGAAAGGCTTAAAAAGGAAAGTTTCTGGGCCCTACCCCAGAGACTGATTTACCTGGCCCAAGTGACTCCTCTATGTGGCCAGGACTGAGAACTACCTGCCCTCTCACAGAAGTCCCAATCTATAAAATAGGAAGTGGCTTCGGAGGTCAGAATGGCTTCCCATACACTGGCTCTCTAGGCAGAGACCTGGAATCCAGGGCTGGGACACCACTTTGCTTTTCCCAGGAATCTACTGCTTTTTGCTTCTGGATGCCTGGTGCTCAGAAGGCCAGCCCAGGTCTGCAAGGAAGGGCACATTGAGGCTGTGAAAGGACACCAGAAACAAAGTCTTGACTGTGGCCTGGCTGTGGCTGGGGTCTTGATCTCCCCATCTATGAAATGGAGCATGCTTGGCATCCATCTCCTAGGACAGATGTCCTCAAACTATGGCCCGCGGGCCACATGCAGCCCACCTAGGACATTTATCTGGCCCCCTGGGTGTTTTTGCCACCGCTGCCTGTCTTGCTTAGCAGCCGACTCATCCCGGGGCCCGCAGTCCGGCCCTCCAACGGTCTGAGGGACAGTGAACTGGCCCCCTGTTTAAAAAGTTTGAGGACCTCTGTGACCTAGGAGGATTGAAGAAATACTGATATGAAGGCTCAGACTCAGCAATAGGTAAATATTTGCTCAATTGGGGGATGGTAAAGCTGGCAACTTGAAGTTTCTGGTGGGAGCTGACCCCTCCAGACCCCTCCAGACAATGCCAGGTTGTGTTCCTGCAGCGCTAGGGTTTGGTGGCCTGTGACCCTTTTAGATAGATAATAAAGGAGGTAGTACTGTCCTGTGGGACTTGTCTAGCCATAGTGGGGGCAGATGGCATGGACTCTGAGGGGGGGCTGGCATGGGGTGCTGGTGAACCTCAGAGGAGGGTTGCAGAGAGCCAGGGAGGGGATCACAGCAGGACAGGCTGGGGAAGAGTGCAGGGCTGAGGGTCTGGGAACAAGACAGTGGCACTTGGGGGTGGCTATGGGAGGAAGCTGCTTCTGGGGAGGGCAGTGATAGGAAAGTGGTGGGCTTGGCCATGCACTGAGACTGAGTCCAAGTGCACCATTCTCTCAGAGGGCAGGGGGTCTGGGGCCCCTGGAAGTAAATGGAAACAGAGGCAGAAGAGCAAGACAGGTGCCCAGGTGATCTGGCAGGTGCCCAGAGAGCAGGAGTCCCCTCTCTCTGCAAAAACTCTGCCACTTCCAAGGCATCCCTCAGTGCAGGTCTCCATGGCTCACCTGGGTAGGGGAAAGCAACAGGCTGGGAATTCAGACACTTGATTCCTCCACTCTCATCTCCATCCCAGATCCCACCTGTACTGAGTGTGTCACTTCTTCCCCTGTGCCTCAGTTCCTTTGTCTGCTTGAAGGGAAGATCCTTGGAGCTGTTGTTTAAGACTGTGGCAAGGACCAAATGAGACAGTGTACATCACTGGCTGGAACAAATCCATGTCTTCCCTGGTGTGAAGAGGGACCCTTCTGGGGGCCTGTACCCTGGGCAGAGCATGAGGGCAGTTTTTCTCTCTGCACAAAGACAAGCTCTCAGGTACTAAAGGAGAAACTCAGAGCAGATCCTTTTGCGTGGATGGGTTCAGAGGACACCATGCACTCCATATTTACTACTCCCTGGCTGCTCCTAGGCCTTGGGGGAGAAGGGGTGGCTTCTTCCACCCAGCACCATGAGGATTACAGTCTTACCACCTGGGCTGGCAGGATCAGCTGCCTCTGGCCAGGTCAGGAGGGGAAGTGTGGTGCTAGCAGGTACAGCAGGTGCCCACAGGTGTGAGACAGACATGTGGGCTCAGCTCCACCAGGCTGCTCTCAAGAGAGCTCAGGAGTCCTCCCTAACCTCTCAAATTCAGCTCTCAATGCCAATCACCCACTTGTAACCTCAACCTCATGCAGCACTCAGGGGTACAGCCTTGTATATTATGCAGGGAACAGGTTTCAACTGATGCAGGGCATTTCAGGTAACCTGGAGCACTCTTCTCCCAAGGTGGCATTGTCTAGGCATCTCTATGGGCATCTGGAGCTGGCAACTTTCAGAGCTGTGTCAGCCCTTGGAAAGACCAGCTTCCACATCTCCCTCCTTGTACAGATAAGCAAACTGCGGCAAGAGCACCAAGGCCTGGGTCCCCATTCGTCCATGCAGTCAACACACATTTATTGAGTATCGACTCTGTGCCAGGCCCTGGTGAGCACAGGGGACTCAGAGAGGAATCACACGCAGACCCTGCCCTTGAGGCGCTCGTAGCCAGGCTGGACAGTTGGTCATATCAACAGACACTCACAATACAGTGTGGTCAGTGTGGTGTTAGAGGTAGCACAGGCGACTGAGGGAGCACAGACAAGGGGCCCCTGGCCCAGCCGGGGGTGGCAGGGAGGGCTTCCTGGAGGAGACGACACCTGAAGAGGGCTTTAGGGAGTGAGCAAGAGTTAGGGTGTCTTGTCAGAGGAAGTGGCTTGTGCAAAAGTTTGGAGGTAGGGGAGAGACAATGGTGGCAGCTGGGGGTTAGGCAAGGGCCAGTCCACAGAGGACAGAGAGCGCTAGGGGTGTGAAGCAGGTGGCTGGCAGAGGGCCCGCTGGGAGCCAGCATGGAGAGTGGCTAGGGGCCGGGGCAGAGAGGAAGGTGGGCACGGCCCTAGCCCAAGGAGTCTCATCCTGCCCAATGGGCCTCTCAGCAGGGTGGTGGTGGGGGCGCAGGCTGCCAGCCCCGGGGCCGTAGGGTACATAGCACAGGGTCAAGCGGCTTGAGTGTGGCCTGCTCCTGTAGCCCGAAGCGCTGCCCAGGCACCAGCCGGAACTCAAGCCTCTGCAGTAGCTTGGCCATGACAACCTTCACTTCCATCTGTGCACAAGGAAGGGGCGATGAGCACCCAGCCAAGGAAATGAGGAAGAAATGAAGGAAAGACAAAATGAACAAGTGAATGGACAGCGAAAGCCATGGCCTGGCTTTCCTCCAAGGGTCAATCTCTGCAGCAAAACGGCCAGTCCTCCTAGGTCTGGCCCAGCTGGTCCCTAGCCCAGGCATCCCAGAGCAGGCCCCAGAATTGCTTCGTGGCCCAGGACAAGCCACTACCCCCACAGTCACACTGGGCAGAACCCCAGCCCCAGCCCCAGCCCCCTACCTGAGCGAACTGCTGACCAATGCAGGAGCGATGGCCCAGAGAGAAGGGGAAGTAGGTGAACCGTGGCCTGCAGGGAGAGAGGGTAGGAGTGGCAGCCCTAGGGCCCAGCAGGGTCCACACAAAGAAGACAGCAATGACAAAACCCTCCCTCACTGGTGATCAGCTATGAGCTGGGGCTTGGTATTCTCCATGCACAAAGAAAAGTTGACTCTGCTGAGCTCTGAGTCTTCATTTTCTCATTTTCTCCTCCTCTTAACCCTCCCTGAAGGAGCTGCAATTATCCGCATTTCACAGATGGAGGAACTGAGGCTCAGAGAGGCAAAGCAACTTGACTAGGTCAACATCACTTATGTCCAGTTCTGGCAGAGTGTGGATCTAAACCCAGCAGGTCTGTCCAGGGAGCCCAGCTCTTCCTACCATGACCTTGGTACATAACCACATTGACATTGACCCCCTAGCAATGTCCAGATGTTCCCATTTCTCAGACAGAAACCTCAAAGATGGAGGAAGTGAAATCACTTGCCTAGTCACATGGTATCCCAGCACAAGATACTGGTTATGAGCATGGGCTTTAGAACCAGACTGAATTGAAGTCAAGCCCCAGATCTGACACTTGGGCAAGTTACTTAACCTCTCTAAGTTGTAATTTCCTTTATGACCACCTACAGCAGTGGTTCTCTACCTTCCTAATGCCATAACCCTTTAATACAGTTCCTCATGTTGTGGTGACCCCCAACCATAAAATTATTTTCATTGCTACTTCATAACTGTAATTTTGCTACTGTTATGAATTGTAATATGATATGTAGGAGACCCACAGGTTGAGAACCACTGACCTACAGGGATCGGGAAGCCTATGTGGCTGCAGTGGGTATGGGTGGCTGAGACCAGAAGCTGCTATGATTATCTTTCTCCCACCAGGCTCATTCATGGATAGCTCGAGGAGGGACTTACTTGGGTGCTCCAGGGCTGAAGCGATCAGGGTTGAAAGTCAGTGGGTCCTCAAAGTATATGTCCATCCGCCCCATGACGTAGGTGCTGAACTGTGAGGAGAGGATATTCTTGTCTCTGTTTCCCAGGGCTGGTCCCTTGCACCTCCCAACCCACTGCAGCCTTCCCATGAGGTGATGCAGAGCAAAGTAGCCTCCACCCCATTTAGCCAAGTGTGGCCCCCTGGAAAATCTCTAAGAGGAAGAAAGGGGACTGTCCAGTGTACCAGCTGAGTGTGTTAACATCATCCCATGCTTGGTGCATCCCTGTGGGGGAGCTACAATTACCCCAGTTTTACAGATGAGGAAATTGAGGCTCAGAGAAAGGTTTAGTGACTTTTCTGAAGCCACCAGGCAAACAAGTGGCCAAATTGAGATTTAAAGTCCAATCTGACACTTAAGACCATCTCTCTAGGCCCTTGAGAGCTATTGTTCTATTTCTCTTCAACTGGAAGTTTGCGTTAGTGGGGCTAGGAAAGGAGACTGCAGACCTCCACTGGCCTTTCACCTGTACTCCAGTGCCTCCTGATGAGGGATCATGTTCTTTTCATGCCCCTGGCCTCCAGATGCTGGGCATCTGGGCTTGGAGAAGCAACACGCTCCCCAGTGTGGGCCCTGGGTGCCAGTCTCTGCCTCTCCCACCCTTGGACAGAGTCTTCTTGAGCCTGCTCTACCTTCATTTTCTGTGCCAGAATCTGGAGAAGCAGGGGGTAGAGGGAGGCCTGAAGCTGAGCTCCCACAAGTGAGTGAGTGCATTAGGAAAGGGGGCTAGGAGTTAGAGCCCCTACTATGTGCCAAGATTGTTGCGAGACATGTTATATCATTATCCTATTGAATTTCTCACAGACTGTGGCTCTGGTCCATCATCTCCCACATTAGAAGGATGAAACAGGCCCAGAGAAGCTGAGGGTCTTGCAAAGATGAGTTATCTGAGGATACAGATGGAAGATGGCCATCCACAAGCTAAGGAGAGAGGCCTCAGAAGAAATCAACCTTTTTTTTTATATGTTGGATTTCTAGCCTTCAGGACTATAAGGAAATAAATTTCCAGTGTTTAAGCCCCCCAATCTATAGCACTTCATTACAGCAAGCCTGGAAAACCAATATAGATCCCTACCTTGAAACTGTATACAAAATCAATTCCAGGTAGTTAAGAGTTCAACTTGCAAAAGAAAAATGTAAAATTTGTTTAAGAAAAATGTGTCTGGCTCGGCGCCTATAGCTCAACTGGCTAAGGTGCCAGCCACATACACCTAAGGTGGCGGGTTCAAATCCCCAGCCCGGACCCGCCAAACAACAATGACGGCTGCAACCAAAAAATAGCCGGGCGTTGTGGCAGGCGCCTGTGGTCCCAGCTACTTGGGAGGCTGAGGCAGGAGACTCGCTTGAGCCCAGGAGTTGGA
>CAUYTI010032648.1:0-17092 GCA_963575145.1 Galago senegalensis | reverse complement strand
CGCCTGTGGTCCCAGCTACTTGGGAGGCAGAGGCAAGAGACTCGCTTGAGCCCAGGAGTTGGAGGTTGCTGTGAGCTGTAATGCCACGGCACTCTACCCAGGGGGACAGCTTGAGGCTCTGTCTCAAAAAAAAAAAAAACAAGTTGATAAATTGGACTTCATCAAAATTAAAATCTTCAGGGCTTCAAAAAGCACTGTTAAGAGAATGAAAGGACAAGCCAAAGACTGAAAGAAGATATTTGTCCATATATATACATCTACTGTAATAAAACTGCCTTCAGAATATATAAAGAACTCTTACACCTCAAAAAGAAGACAACTTAATTTAAAAATTGGTGAAATCAAACTTTAGTTAATAGACATTTTCACCAGAAGATATGTAAATGACAAACAATTTTTTATTAAGAGCATTGATGAAGTTCACACCACCATGAAAAACTATTCCAGAATCAAAAAAAGACAATTCCACGTATTGGTCAGGGTGAGGAAAAAAACATCCTCCTACACTGCTGGAATGTAAAATGGTATAACCCCTTTGTATACAAAACAGATTGGCAGTTCCTTAAAAAGTGAAGTATAAATCTATCATATGATTCTGCAATTCCATAGAGTTGCCAGGTAAAACATAGGATGCCTGGTTAGATTTGAATGTCAAAAAAACAACAATACTACATGGAACATAGTCATACTAAAAAATGTTGTTGTTTATCTCACATTTAAATTTAACTGGGCAGCCTGTATTTTAACTCGCTACATACATCTTTTAACCCTAATCTAAGAAAAATGAAACCATGTCCACCCAAAGACTTGGAGGTGAACGTTTGCAGCACCATCATTTGTAACAGCCCAAAACAGAAACAATCCATCTGTCTACCAACTGGTGAACTGATTTTTTAAAAAGCGATGGGTTTACATAATGATTTATGGACTGATCCCTGCTGCAATGTGTGGATCAACCTCAAAACCACCATGCTAAGTCAAGAAAGTGGGATGAAAGGCTGCAGTGGTCACGGGGGACCTTTTGGGATGATGGGAATGTCCTAAAACTTGATCTGTAATGGATGCACAACTCCGTAAATTTACTGAACACCATTCATTGCACACATGCAATGGGTGAATTTTATGGTGTGTAAATTATACTTAAATAAATCTGTTAAAGAAAAAATATGAAATTCACCTCCTGCCTTTCTTGGCACCCAGCATTCTTCATGTGCCAGCTCTTGTTCCTCACGCACCCTGCTTCCTGCCTTTCTGCTCAGGCTCTGCTTTCAGATGGAAAGACACTTTCCTCTCTGCCTTGCTGACCTGAATTACCCACAAGGCTTAGGTCAAAAGGCATTTCCTCCACCACTCTTCCTCATTCTGCTTCTTGGTAGATCATGATTCTCCTTAGCAGGGTCTCCAAATCATTGAGTTCCGCCTCTGATTACACTTCATTCCCATTTTGACCCCCTGAGGGATTTTTAGGAGTCTCTCCTTCCTCCTCCCTTGAAGGAAGTAGATGGTGTCCCTGCGTCTACCTTTCCAAATATCTAACATAAAAATAAACAAAATAGGTTTGATGATGATTTGCCTGCTAGCTCTGCTGGATCCGTGGATGTCCAGGGAGCCTGGCATGTTTGGGGGGTGCTCTGTCTGAAGTACATCACCACTTCTTGGGGGGCCTTCTCTACACGTGCCCCACCATGCTGTTTCTGGTGCCACATCCTATTGTACGCAGGCTTCTTTCTAAGCACTTGTATTAATTAGTTTTGCATCCTTGTGTGGTTCCAGAGGTTGCTGCCGTACTAGATACGAACACCCTGAGAAGGGCATCCACCCATGTCTGATTCATTTCTGTGAACCTCTTGCCTAGCCCAGGGCTCGGCTCAGAGTGGGCCCCGAGAAGAGCTTGTTGAATGAATGAACATCCAGTTAAAGGAATCCTCAGTGAATATGAACTGACATGACAGGACGCAGGATGGAGATGGATATTTGCTTTCTAGAAACAGAGCCCCTCCCCCTGTGCTCCCCAAATGGAGGGCCTGCAAGTCTTTTATAAAGGCCTTCTTGACCTTGGCTTACCCTCTGGTCTTTTTGTTCTTTCTTACCACCCAGCCAATCTCTGGCCTCCTTTCACTATTCTGTTTATTGATTCCATCAACTACTTCCATGGTCTTTTTTATTAGTCTGTGTTTTTCTCGTACTTGATGGCATTCTTTTTAAAACCTTGGGCTCTCTTCAGTCAGAACCTAGCCAGCACCTTTTAGAAAGATGGACATTTAGGACCTTTAGATTTAAGTTATTTAAAGTAAAAGAATATTTTTACATTCTCAATAAATATTGTACTTTGACTATATAACAAGTCCTGTACATACTATTCACCTTTCTATTTCTTTTCATGGATGAGGACTGTCCTCCTTAAAACAAAAAAAAAGCTCTTAGTAACAGCATTCTAGACTTCAGCTCAGCTTATGGGTCTGGTGACCCAGATGATTCTGGAAGTCTCTCCAGCTTTAAAATGTTGTGATTCAAATATAGTTCTTGGCTAGGCGCCTGTGGCTCAAGCAGCTAAGGTGCCAGCCACATACACCTAAGGTGGCAGGTTCGAATCCAGCCCGGACCTGTCAAACAACAATAATGGCTGCAACCAAAAAATAGCCGGGTGTTGTGGCGGGCACCTGTAGTCCCAGCTACTTGGGAGTCTGAGGCAGGAGATTCGCTTGAGCCCAGGAGTTGGAGGTTGCTGTGAGCAGTGAAGCCATGGCACTCTACCCAGGGTGACAGCTTGAGGCTCTGTCTAAAAAAAAAAAAAAAACAAAAAAACCCCAAATATAGTTCTTGATAGGTTCTACTTTTAAGCAAACAAGTGAATGAAGTCTTGATTTTACGGGAATGTTCATATTTTTCAATCTTTACTTTAAAAATGGATCAGACGGCTCGGCGCCTATAGCTCAACCGGCTAAGGTGCCAGCCATGTACACCTAAGGTGGCGGGTTCAAATCCCCAGCTCGGGCCCGCCAAACAACAATAATGGCTGCAACCAAAAAATAGCCGGGCGTTGTGGCGGGCACCTGTGGTCCCAGCTACTTGGGAGGCGGAGACAGGAGACTCGCTAAAGCCCAGGAGTTGGAGGTTGCTGTGAGCTGTAATGCCACGGCCCTCTACCCAGGGGGGACAGCTTGAGGCTCTGTCTCAAAAAACAAAACAAAACAAATAAAAATGGATCAGACTTTGGATTATCAGATCATTGCACCTAAGTTCTTAACGAATGTGTCCTACATGTGGTTAAGTGTGATCTGGAGATCTAAATCCAGCTTGCCAAATACAAGCTGGGTTTCACAGGATGACTCACCAGACATATAGTTTGATTCCTTCTAGATTCTTTGATGGCTTGGCTATGTTGAGCCATTTCAAAAGCCAGTTGAATGGGATCTGTGACTCTGGGTGTAAGGGACCTGACATGGTACCTAATACACAGTAGGCCCCAATAAGTATTTCTTGGATCCATCCCTGTATGCAGAAGTCTTACTGTCTAACTCTCTCGGAAATGTAGGCATCCTTCTGTAATTTCCAGAATAAAGGGTCACATTGCCTCTCTGTTGACACATTTTCAGTGACCAGGATACATTCATTGTGTTCATAGAACATTGTTATTTTTGAAAAGTAACACTTATTTTAAAATTATTTATAGTTGGGTAGTGTGGTTCACATCTGTAATGCCAACTACTCAGGAGGCTGAGGCAGGAGGATCGCTTGAGGCCTGGAGTTTGAGATCAGCCTGAGCTGATCAGCCATCTCTAAACTTTTTAAAAATAATGCATAAAGAAAGAAACATGACCTCCAGCAGAGCAAAATATGTCACCCTATAATTCCTCCCCATTTGTCTTCTAGGGTTCCACATTCTGAAGCTTTGCCATAGCACAGTGAGTCAAAAATTAGAACCAAGTCCCCTGGGGTGCGCTCTTGTCTGTTGGGTGAACAGACTCCCATTTGTTAAACTGTTGTTCATAGTTTCCCAAGAATCTCTCTATATGATCCTGATTTCTCACTTGTATGTATGTATTGCCAGTAATCCATGTGCATGGGGGAAGATAACCCAGATTTCAGGCCTTATACAGATCTTAAAAGGTGGTGTTTGAAACAAAACAAAAAGCGTTCCCAACTCAGCTTGTTCTCCAACAAATCTTCAATAGGTGGCAGTGTTGATCTTTTACTGATTTTTGTTCTCTTGGTATTTTTGGTCGGTTGGTTTTGTTTTCATATAAGAGAATAGTTGAAGGCTTTCACTTAGCTTTAGTTGAGGTTTCCACAAATGTGGTTCTTTTTTACTCAATCAGACTTTTTTTGCTTGGGGCTTTACTCAAAGCAGTGTCTCCTAGGCAGGCTAAAAATTAGGTATATCTCCAACTGACATTCTGTCATTTGAAATTGCTTAATTACAGAAGTTATATGTGGTTATAAAATTTCAAAAGTTGCAGAAGTAGAGAAAGAAAGTGAATGAACATTTTCCAGGTGTTTTGCTACGCGTACAAAATGCATCTAAATGTAAAGCAGACAGCTATGCTCTGTATAACATCACACAAGCGGGCCCATAGTATCATCGCATTCTGCAACTCGACATTCTCTTCCTGGCGTGGTGTGCCTTCTTCCCTATGATCTTCCTTCTTCCCGCTCTCATGGCTTATAACATTTACATTCTGTTCTAGAATTATAGTCAAGTCTTCTAAGGCTTGAACTCCTGAATACTTAAGCCCAATAAAAAATAGTATTTACCATATTGTGGTTATGTAAATATTAGTCACTGAAGAACCAAGTGTGATCAGATCTTTAGAGAAAGAATATTCCGTGTACTGAACCCCTGCCACACAATAAATGTTCAAACCTTTGCCTTTTCATTTACTCTTTACTTCCCTCACTTTTACTCAGCTATCACTGCTTTTTGTTTATTTTTGCGTCATGTTTATTCCTTTCGTTTTGCCCAAGTCCTTCCTTAAGCAAATTTTACATTTGAGCGTGTACATGATACGTTTTCCTTTCACAGCTGATTGCTGGCCTGACCTGGAGGACAATTTAGGCTCAAATTCAGATTCCACTGGAATTTTAAAGGCATGATTTTAATGAATTTCTGATGGGAAGTCTGATGTTAGTCTTCATTTCTTTGCAGATGACCTCCTTTTTTCTTTCTGGAAGCTTTTAGGACTTTCTTATAGTTCTCACTTCTTTAGGACTTTCTTATAGTTCTGAAATTGCTGCAAGTATCTAGGTAAGAGTTTTTTTTTCATCTGTCTTGGTACTTAGTGGGCTTTCAGTCTGAAGGTTTGTGTTTTTCCCCAGCTGGGGAACATTTTCTGTCTTTGATTTGATGCCTTCCCTTTTTTTTTCTCTGCTGAATTAATGGATATTGAGCTCCGAGAGCTTTCCTCTAGTCCTAGACTTTTATTTTTTGCTGCTTTGTCCTCTTCCTTGAATTCCTAGAGATTTCATTGGCTTCCAGGTGACTGGTCTGGTTTTTAATTTCGGCCATTCTATTATTCCTTCTGTTTCGTGGATTTTTAAAATTGTGACCATCATTATAAATTTCTAGGAATAGCTGCTTGTTCTCTGATGGCTCCTTTTTTGCGGCAGCTGGCTCATTTTAGAGAGTTCACACACTCTCAAATCTCTCCAAAGATCATAACTTAACATTTTCTACTTCATCCTGTTGTTGTTTTCCCCAGGGTGGCTTGTCTTGTTTGTTCAGCTCCATCACGCTATTGGTTTTCCTCAAACGTTTGGGGATCCATAATTGTTCATGCACTTTAATAAATGAAGGCTCAGATGAATCTGTCGAGACAGCCGATGTGCCCTGTTTCCCCAACAGGCCTCTCCCTTGAGGAGGAGGCCCAGCTCCAGGTTCTTCTAGGTAGTTGGGCCATATTGTTGGCAGGTATCAGTGGTCTAGATGGTAGAGGGTAGCCTGAGATGGGATTTAAATAATGGACTGGAGTACTCTGTCTTACTTTCCTCTTGGGCAGAGGAATTTCCATGCCCTCCATCCCTTCTACCTTCAATTTACCATATATGTCTGTTGGAAAGATCTAGACTGACCTTTAGCCCTGTTCTTGTTCTGCTTCTTTTTTGAGGTTGGACACTCATCTTAGGATCCCTTCCAATAGATCACCCCACATTCTGAGAATAATTCTTGGATCCTAGGCATCTAAGGGAGAAAAGGTAGTGCTAGTTGCTCCTTAGGGGTTGAGGGTATGTTGAGGGGTTGGGGGAGTGTAAGGGATGGGGACTCCAGCTGGCCCAGCCACTGTGAATGTAGTCCTTTCCCTGATGATTCTAATCTTTGCCGTGTGGCCTACTCTTGCTTTCTGTTTCTTGGCTCTGAGTTTGGAGTTTCTCTGGGGGTCCCTTGAGAAGGAAAGATTTTGGGGACCATGGTTTACTTCTGCTCTTTCCCAGTCAATCCTATCCCATCTACTTTCTAGTTTCTAGACTTTCTACTTTTCTATTTTCTCAGACTTTCTGATCTGTTTGAAACAACCTGTCTTGTTTTCTTGTGCTAATATGATTTCATTCTTTTAAAAATACATTGTTTTATTCTCATGGGTCTGTGGTATGGTGGAGAGATGGATGCATGTACTCAACTAGTGACATCCAATCTCATGTGTTTTTCAAACTTAATTTTTTTTAATTCATGTGGTTCAAAAGGTACAAAATGATATATCATATAAAAATTGTCCCTTTCACCCTACCCCATAAAAAAATTAAGTTTTCCTTTCATATTTATTCTTCCTTCTTCCTTTAGAAATAAAGTCCCCAATTTCAGGTTCATGACTGCTAAGGAGGGCATCTTCTAGGTGTGTCCCAGAGATTGAGTTCAGGTCAGTGGTTTGTGAGTAGAAGCAATGTGCTTGACATTCCTGCAGGGCATGGATATGCTTGCCTCTTGCTTGATTCCCTCCTTCCTATTGGCTGTATCCATGCATATCTGTGCAGAGCAGAGCAACACTGTAAGGGTGGCTGAGCAACAAAATGGAAGGAACCCGGGCCCTTGACACTTCATCACTTCATCACTATTGTATCTGTCCTGTTATGGGAAAGGAAATAGAAACATCTTGCTTAAGGCTTGTATTTTAGGATCACGTCTTATGACAGCTTATCCTATCACCTAACTGATGCAATCTCTAAGCTATTCAGCTCTCCTCCTTAGAGGCAGCTAATGTGATCATACTGCTGGAGTCTTCCAGGGATATTTCATGCATAAATGCCTGCATGAATTGATGATGCATATATACATAAACACATACATACATACTTATAGCACCCTCTCCATTTTTACATAAATGGCACTGTTCCAAATAGCTCTTCTAATTCCAATCCAATTTTTCTGCCACCCGCTCTTATTTATTTTGGATGGGGAAGAGGTTGGTGGATGACTTGTAATTATCCTACAGTTTTAAAAGAGAAAAACATAAATATGAACTTACTTGATGATTTTCTATTTTAGAAAATAGTTAAAAGTAAAATAATTAAAGCGTTTCTGTCTGACAGGATCTGCAAGGGTTTGAGGCCAGGCTCTACTGGGAGGAGGATTGTTGGTGACCAGACTCAACTCAGCTTCTCTTCTTACTGACATTCACTGCCCCCCAGCAAACCCAAACTATGTAGCTTATGGAACGCACACCCCTTTGAGGCAATATGTTACTCAAGCATATCCCTTAGAGACTCATTACCTTTACTTCTCCACTAAAAAAAGAGATTTATTGAATGCTCTAGCCATACAGAATAATCCCCTATAAGGAGTTTCAGCAAATCAGTAAATTCCTTTCTTTCCTTTCCTTTTTCTCCATCTTTCTGGGATCTTTGAATGACAGGCTTAGTCCTATAAGTGGATGCTTAGGGGACCCAGCTATTGGCCCAGACCTGCTGCTGCCTATGGAAAGCCCTGAGAACACATGGCAGGTGTTTTGCTGAAGAGCAGAGCCAATTGTCAAAGGCCTCCTTGAATGGCTTTCTTTCTGTCCATCTTCCCTTCCCCAGGGCCATGTTCCCACCCCAGTCCAGTGCCCTGAATTGACCTCATGAGAGAAAGCCCTAGAGATTGGTCAGTATCTCCTCTGAGCTTCCCTTTCTAAAAAGGAGGGGGAGCCAAGAATCCACTCAGGTTGGAGGGTAAGGGCATAGGCTTGTAGAGGTGGGAGCTGAGTCTCTGTGCTAAGAGGCAGCTATGTCTGCTTTTGGCCATTGTGTGTGGTATTGTCAAACTTGCATCTCCCTGATTTTCCTTACTCCTTCCTCCTGTCTGAAACCTACCAGGTCAAAGTTCCTACACTCCACTCCAGGTAGTCCCCTCTTCAAGCCAGCAAAGTCTGCCTGTCTCTCCTCTCTCTCTGGGTCATACAAACACACACACACACACACACACACACACACACACACAGGTTGTGTCTGATTCATTTCTCTGATCCCAGAGTCCATCATAGGGGTGCTTAGGAGCTTCTTGTGGATTGAATAGCTTTTTAAATTTTAATGTTATTTTCTAATAAATAGCACACAGAATTTATAAATCAAAATATCTTTCACTGATACATCTTGCCCTTGGCCTTGTCCAATTTATCTCACCCCAACACCTCCATTGATAACTGTGTCTGCTACATTATTTATCCTACCATTGTTTCTTTGTTCTTATTCCTCCCTCCTTTCTAACACCAAAGATAATGTTCTGCTTTTATATTCCTATTATAACCTGGAAGTTTTTAAAGTAATAAATTTAAAATATTTATCCATTTTGTTTTTCACAATAAAGCATGTATAGCTACAACCCCATGCTTGCTAGAATAACTTACTTATCTCCAAAAGAAAAATGTATGCAACCATGGCCTCTTCCTGAGAGGAGGGTTTCAGGAGAGAAATTGTCCTGGTGATGGTAGAATCCTTAGCCCCAAAGAAAACTAGGCTTGGGAAACCTGAGAACCCAGGTCAGCACAGAAACTCTCTTACCAGGGGCTCTGAGAGCTGAGAGAGCAGCCAGCCCCAACTTGCATTATGAGAAAGAAAAAATAAACATTTTTCTGAGTCAGAAAAAATAAAGCATGGCTCAGAGGACTGTGCCCACCCCTGCGAGACTTCCGGGTTGTGTGTCAGTCAGTCCCACCCGAACCTGCTATGCAGGGGATGTACACTGAGATTCATGTCAAGGAATTGGCTTACAGAATTATGGAGGCTGACCAGGTGAGTCCAAATTCGAATCTGGAGAGCAGGCCACTGGGAAAGGCAGGCTGGGACCCTGGGACAGGATCTGAAGATGCCATCTACAGGCAGAATTTCTTCTTGAGGAAAGCCTCAGCTCTGCTGACCTGATTGAAATCTCACGCCCACCGGGCTATCTAGGACAATCTCCCTTACCCCAGTTAGCTGACTAATGCCATCTATAAAACACCTTCCTAGCAGTACTTAGACTAGCACTTGTTTGAATTGCTGAGGACTGCAGCCTCGCTGAGTTGGCACCTCCAGCTGCCCATCACACTTAGCTGGGGAGACTGTGAGAGCAGAGGTCGTATGTGGCCACTGGGGAGGGGGTGCTACAGCCTTTTAGTGTTATTTCCCACAGGATATCTCAGGGTAATCCCTGCCCCAGTTCCTTACCTCAGCAGGATGAAGCATTTTTTGGTCAGTGTCATCTTGATTGGTACTTGACTTTCCTCACAGACTCTTGGGAAGTGACCCCGTAACTGTTTTCCAACTGAGGGGCTCTCTTGTTCATAAACAACAGTAGGAACCACTGAGATTTTTTTCCCTGTCCTCATCCTGGTCGCTAAGGGGTTAAACCTGCTGCAGCTTCTGCTGACCCTCAGGGGTTTCAGCCCCAACTCCCAGGCCATTAATCATCTGGGGGCTTGGGGCTGCCGGGAACAACACTTACTAGCAATTAACCTGCAGTGGAGGGAGCATTGTTTCCCCGCCTGCACCCCTCATCTGCACGCCCAATTACTCTAAATTAACATTTACCAAGCAAAGTGCCTGTTAATTGGAAGGGCAGTGGAAAGAAAGGCCACACACCTACCCAATCTAACTTAATAACCTCAAAAGCAGCCATTAATTAACGAGGCTGCCTTTCCATTCAGACCTTGTTTAGACAGTTAACTACGTGTCTGTGTTTCTGAGCTCAGCCCTGCACCCCACCTCCCGCAGCCCCACTGCCAGCAGCTCAGAAGATAAAAAACAGTCATAAATACAACTTCATTTTGAAGAATGTCCCCACTGGCCAGGGGCCTTAGGGATTCCCAGAGACAACCTTCTTAATGTCCAGAGGGGGAAACTGAGGCCAAGCGAGGTCCCAGAGTCAGAGGCAGACACTAGCTGGGGGAGTCCCGCTAGGCCGCATCGCACTTCGCTTGTGAACCGATGTGGCAGCAGCTCAAATTTAGGTTTGCGGAGACCGACACTCAGGAATCTGGGGGCTGGGGAAGAGGAAGGAAGGTAGGCGCCTCCGCACGTGGGCCCCGTGGTGGAGCGCCCCCGCACCCAGCCCAGCGAGCAGAGGGGCCTCGTGGACACCCCTCACAGGACTCGGGGCCCCACCCAGTCCTGCCAGTCCCAGCTCTTCCTGTCCTGCCCGCCCTCCCCAAGGAAAGTCCCCTGGGTGGGGCCTGCTGAGCTCCCCTTTCTGCGGCTGGAGCCCAGCCTGTCCCGCCTCCAGGGCTCCTCCTCTGCCCAACTCTCCAGTATCACTCCTAGATGCTCCCTGCAGCCCTGGAATACTCCCGAGAGACACCTACCCTAAAACAGCCCTGCTCTCCCCACGACCTCCTCCAAATGCACATCACACTCACCGCTTAGTTTCACCTCCACTCATTGTTGCCATAGGTGACCTCTTGCGTTCAACTACTTCCCCCCACCCCAACATCCTTTCCCAAGTTCAAAATAACCTCCTGGTTACTAATATGGGAAACACACTTTAGGTTTTTTATTTATTTTTTTGAGACAGAATCTCACTCTGTCAGCCTAGCTCACAGCAACCTCAAAATTCCTGGATGCAAGTGATCCTCTTGCCTCAGCCTTCCCAGTAGCTGGGACTATAGGCCACAACACCCAGCTGATCTGGGGCGGGGGAGGTCTCATTCTTGTGCAGGCTGGTCTTGGACTCCTGAACTCAAGAGATCCTCCTGCCTCAACCTCCCAGAGCGGTAGGATTACAGGTATGAGTCACCCACTGCACTGGGCTTAAGTTTTTATTTTTAATACGAACTTTTTGTAGAATTTTCTATGTTGATCACTCCCTCTATCCCTCCTTCCTGAAACTCAGCTTCTGTAATGGTGCTGTGTTTTACAGGCATCTCTTCTGCCTATCTCCTCCGGACTTTCTGGGCTGGGCCCCTTCTCTTCCCATCACATATTCTCCATGGGCAGCCTCATCCATTCTGCGGCTTCTGTTACTAACTAGATGAGGAGGAGGAGAAGGGAGGGGGATGACAACCATGACCCCTGAATCTCTGTTTGGGGCCAGGATCTGATTCCTGAGGCTCAGACTCAAATCCAGTCACCTGGGAGACACCTCCTCTGGGAGTCTCACAGGCACCTCCCACTCCTCACGTTGGAAATGAGCTTATTATCTCCCCTTTCCCTGCTTCCGCTCCAGGGCTTCTCATATCATGCACATCGGAGTCGGCCTGCCCAGCTCTCATGTCCAATCAGTCAATCTTCAGTGCAACAAACCTCTGCTCCCACTGTGTTCCCTTAGCTGTGACAAATTCCAGTCTTACCTCTGGAGAGGCAGAGTTATCCTGCTAAACCTATATTTTATCAAGTCACACCCTTCAGAAGGTCAAGCTCTTTAGAACATCTCATAAGCCAGACTCCTCAAGGTCACCAGCTAACATGATACACTGGGAAAATTCCTGAACTCTACCAGCATTCTAATCTAAGCTCAGTTTTCTCATTAAAGAAAAAAATAAACATGCCCTCAACAATATCGATTCTTAGAACTTGGAGATTCTTTTCCTAATTAAGTCCTGTCACATTTCTTTGAGGTAAGTAGTATTATCCTCATTTTATAAGTGAGAAAATCTGAGTCTCAGGGAGTCCAAGTTCACAAGCGCAGTAAGGCAGGATTTGAACTCGGGTCTGATAAATCCTGTGTTCTTTCCAAGATCCCACAGCTGAACAATTTGAGGGAGCAGAGGTGGAGGATTCCAGTGACTCAGCGACCCTTCTGACCAGCCACAAATGCAAATGTCTTTTTCTGTGTGATACTGAGGATGTGAACCTAGGGCCTGAGCCCCCACCTGAGCTCTGGTCAGAGCAAGCCTGCTCCCACACCTTGTCTCAGATGGAATAGGGGTGACAGATGAGCAGAGGATCAATAGCCATCTGTCCAGGCTCCACTGACAAGCTAATCTTTTCAGTAAACATTTCATTAGCTCCTGCCAGGCTGCACCTGCCCACAGGAGAGGCGAATGAACAAGGTGGGGGAGGGGCCTCTGCTTTATCCTGTGGCTTCGATGTCAGCAGGTACTCAGCTAGAACACCCCTGCTACACACTGGGGGAATCCAAATCATCCCCAAGGGTTTCATAAATTCTGAAGACTCATGTTGGTTTCCTCTGGCTCTTCCCCAGAGAAGCCTTTGTGACCACCACCCAAACGAGGCCTCCCTGGACCATATCCCATTATAAGTTCTTACAACAACTTTGGCTTTGTCTCCATCACACTGTTACTATTGCTGCTGCTGCTGCTACTGATAATGTCAGTTGTATGTGACATATATAACAATACTTGCGTACTAACGATGATAGCAACGTCTACTGAGCACCCACTACCTGCTAGGCATGGTGCTGAGTGTCTCACATGCATCCTCCTTTGTAAACCCTCAACAGCCCTAGGACATAGATGCTATTATACTCTCTCCTATTTTGCAGATGAGCAAAGAGTCCCTGAGGGGTTACTGGAGAAGTAGGGGTGAAAGCCTCTCACCCCAAAGATGGAACTCTTACCAAATCACATGTGCAATTGGTGGGAGCCTCCTGCCAGATTGTGAGCTCTGCAAAGGTAGGATGGTAAAGCCACTTGCTTCACCACTGTGCAATGGTGGTGGGTTTTTTGTTTGTTTGTTTGTTTAAGTGATCTAAGGCACTGTGTAAGAGTTTGTTTAGCTGTTATTGTTCCCAAGCCAGTGGAGATATGAAGCTGGTTTTTGTTTATTGTCAGTGAAAAAGGACACTGGGATTTGTTTATTCATGGTTTCTCCCCGCCCATTCCTAGGAACAGAAAAAGGAGTGATGCTTAATTTTGCTATGAAAATTCATCACTATCCTCCTTACAGCTTCCCCAGATTGCTTCTGGCAAATTCAGCTAGTTTGGCTGATCACTCTCTTATCTCCCTTTCCTCTGCTTCTTAGAAGCAAACCAGGTCCAGAAAGTCTCCTTATGTTAGCCCATATCCCCTGCTATGAACCCCCTGCTCTGAACAAGGGATTCCAGTTTTGCACATCAGGGGGTACCCCTCATTTTTGAGAATTATGTCTATTTGCTGTGTTGGGGGTCTGTGGCCTCTGTATTTCCTCCTGAGTTCTCCCCTGTTCAATCTCCTATTTTATTTCCATGGCTTTGGACAGCTCTTACAAATAATTTTAGGTCTGGAGTTTGGGTTGTCTCTATAATTCAATAAAAATTGTTGCTTTTGGATGATCTCCAGGAAGAGAAAAGGGAAATATTGACATCCCGCTGTGAGGTGACCCTATGGGAATTGGGGTGAACCCTGTAGCTGGCTGTTGCTACATCAATTGTTATGTATTGGCTGTTGTTTCCGTGGTGAATTATCTTCCCTTATAATTTACTATTTTTTCCTTCTGAGTATTTATTTTTTGTTCATGTCATCTTCTAATATATTGAATAAAATATACACATCTTTCCTAAGTTGCTGTTTGTCTTAGGGTATTGAGATTCATGGTCCCACTTGTTCTGAAATCCTAGGAGTGTCATCAGCAGGACCAAGAAAAGAATTCTCCAACAGGTGCTGATTAGGGGGCTGGGGCTCTGAACTGTGTCCCCGCCAGGGAACCTCCAACCAGTCTGCGCCTTGCAAAAGATCCTGCTTGGGTCAAGCTCTTTTGTATTAAAGTCTGCCGGATGTTCTTTTTGTATTTAGTGAAAAGTTCTGGCTCTGAAAACTCGGTTGTCAGGAGGGAGGCTTGATCTGGGAAAACTGACCCCCGGGCTTGACAATAATTAGTTCAGGTTAATTATTGGCAATCTGTAGATTTGCAGCATGGGAGCCTAACTCTTCCCTTAAGTGGAGGCCTCTAGAGGTTTCTTTTATGAGCTCTGACCCCTGAGGGAAGGCTTAAAGTAATGAATTTTCCTGTAATCAGATTTGAGGGTTGTTCCCTGAGCCATGCAGTCAATTGGAGAATTGAGCACTGACTGGTTTATTTGGCCACAGTATACAGAAGATGCTGCTGCATCTGATAAACAGGCCATGAGCCACTGGAAAAGTGGCTGACATTTTAGAGACACCTACCCCTGGGGTTAGAGAGAGCAGTTTTTTTATTATTTATTATTATTTTATTTTTTGCAGTTTTTGGCCATGGCTGGGTTTGAACCCACCACCTCCGGCATATGGGCCTGGCGCCTTATTTCTTTGAGCCACAGGCACCGCCCAGAGCAGTTTTATTTTTGAGGAGATACCACCTGGGAGCTATTCAGAAAAGAGTTGGATAGCTGTCTTTTGAGCGCGAGGGAGTAAGAGTTCTCCTTATTCTTGAGGGGAATCTTGGGAGATTCGCCTTAAACTTGAACTTCTTTCCTATGGGAGCAATACAGTCTGTACATGTTTATAAATATTTTGTTCAGTATTTATTTAGCATTCATTCATTTGTTCTTTTGTTTGTTCATTCCACGGAAGGCACTGGGGATGTAGAATGCAGGACACGTGGCTTATATGGACTTCTGCATCATGGAGGAAAACAGATGCTTTGTGTGGATTTGTGTGGTGTGAACAAGGCGGGTTACAAGGACAAAACCCACAGAGGCCAGGCAGGCCACGGGGGCGGGGGGAGCCAGCATAAAGTGAAGCTCCTAGGCCCCTTTAGTGTAAGCCACAGTTGCCTCTGAGCTCCAGCCATTTGGTGCTGACCTTGTGGCCCAACACTAGCACATCTTCCAGTTTTTCAAAAAAATTTAGGCCGAGTGCAGTGACTCATGCCTGTAATCCTAGCATGCTAGGAGGCCAAGATGAGAGATCTCTGGAATTCAGGAGTTCGAGACCAGCCTGAGCAAGAGTGAGACCCTGTCTCTACAAAAACAGAATAAAACTAGCCAGATGTGGTGGCAAATGCCTGTAGTCCCAGGTAGTCAGGAGGCTGAGGCAAGAGGATCGCTTGAGTACAAGAGTTTGAAGTTGCTGTGAGCTATGATGATGTCATGGCACTTTACCCAGGGCAACTGAGTGAGACTCTGTCTCAAAAAGAAAAAGAAAGAAAACTTAGAAATCCAGATTTTCTTTTTGATAAAAACCTCTATTTAAAAATTTTGACTCATATTTTTATTAAGCAGTTTATGGGCCAGACAGCACATTTCAGCAGTCCACATTCAGCTCATAGGCAGCTGAATGTGACCATACGTATGTGGATATTCTGTTTAATAAACACACCTACAAACAAGATAAAAAGAAAACTTCACAGAATTTAGAGAACAAATTTTAGAGGAAGGGAGTAAAGCTGGGGGAAGGAGAGAAATATTTATACCAGAAGCCTATGGTAAAGTGACTAGTACAATCTGTCTTAAGAATAAAAGGAGACTACTGCCTCCTGGAAGTGAAGGTGAACAGGGAAATGTGTGGGGTGAAAATACCGGGTAACAGCCGGGTGCAGGGGCTCACACCTGTAATCCTAGCACTCTGGGAGGCCAAGGCAGGTGGATTGCTTGAGGTTCACAAGTTCGAGACCAGCCTGAGCAAAAGTGAGACCCTGTTTCTACTAAAAATAGAAAAACTGAGGCAAGAGGATTGCTTGAGACCAAATTGGAGGTTACTGTGAACTTGACTCTGTCTCAAAAAAAAAAAAAAAATACAGGGTATTGTCTGATAAAAGGACATCTGCCATGTATTTGATGTTTTTCTCATGTGATAGACTAATTCGATGTGGTAAGTACTATTCCTTACCCAATTTCATTAAACACTGATGGCAGGTAGATGAGAGCACCTCCATTTTTCAAGGAAAGAAACTGAGGCCAGGAGTGGTGAAATGACTTATGAAGCTGAGGCTTGCACTTGTACCCAGGTCATTGTAACAAGGCATTTCTCATAATACTCAAGTGGAATAAGCTGCTTTGGGAGATGCTGAACTTTATACCACTACAGGTTTATAAGCAGGAAATGGAAGAGTACATGATGTTGATGCAAGAGGGAGTTCAAGCATGCAGTGGGAGTCAGACCTGAGGAGACTGTCATGTTAATGAGCCTAGGTTGGGGAAGGGGCAGCGATACTCCTGGGACCTGTCCTGCCCTTCACTCCCCCTTAGAAAATTCTTCCTAATTTTGAGCTGAAATCTGTGTCATGGGTCCAAACTCTGCCCCCAGCACAGCTGGAGGAGATGATGACAGCATCTAGCATGTGCCAGGCTCTGTGCTGGGCTCTAGGGCCATGGTGGTGACTCAGACACCAACCTGGGTACACAGACAGGCAAATGGGCAGTTGTGTTAGTTTTCCTCCTACCCTGCCCTCTGGAATCCTCTGGCCTCTGGAATTCTCTTGAAGCCGAAAGAGGCAGTTCCCAGCATGCTAATTTCTTTCCATCCACTTCAAATGTCTATTTCTTTTTTTTTTTATTTTTAATTAAAAGGGTTTTTTTTTTGGTGGAGATAGGGTCTTGCTATGTTGCCCAAGTTGGTCTCAAACTCCTGGTCTCAAAGGATCCTTTGGCCTCAGCCTTCCAAATCACTGGGATTATAGGTGTGAACCACTGAGTGTGGCCCATGCTACTTCTTTTTTTTTTTTTTTTTTGAGACAGAGCCTCAAGCTGTCCCCCTGGGTAGAGTGCCGTGGCATTACAGCTCACAGCAACCTCCAACTCCTGGGCTCAAGCCAGTCTCCTGCCTCCGCCTCCCAAGTAGCTGGGACCACAGG
>CAUYTI010032645.1:0-29840 GCA_963575145.1 Galago senegalensis | reverse complement strand
CTGGGACCACAGGTGCCCGCCACAACGCCCAGCTATTTCTTGGTTGCTGCCGTCATTGTTGTTTGGTGGGTCCGGGCTGGGGATTCGAACCCACCACCTTAGGTGTATGTGGCTGGTGCCTTAGCTGGTTGAGCTATAGGCACTGAGCCAAATATACAAGATTTTTAAAAACCTATTTACAATTTATATCTCTTTCAAAGATAATTGACTGCACAACAAAAAATTGATGTGTTGTACAACATTTGTGCAACAAATGCTGTACAGTTTATAACATGAATAAGTAAAACGTATTACAATAAAAACAGAAAGGTCATGAGAGGAGAAAGGGCATACAGTAAGGCTCTTATACTGAAGAAGCGAAGTGGTGCAAGCAGACATTCCATAAACTCTGAAGCAACCACTAAAATAACAAAAAAAAGAATTGTAACTACTAAGTCAACAAAAGAGATAAAGTGGAATCATAAAAAAGTCAATTAATGGCTCGGCGCCTGTGGCTCAAGTAGCTAAGGCACCAGCCACGTACACCCAGGGTGTTGGGTTCTAATCCAGCCCTGGCCCGCCAAACAATGATGGCTGCAACAAAAAAATATAGCTGGGCGTTGTGGTGGGCGCCTATGGTTCCAGCTACTTGGGAGACTGAGGCAGGAGACTCACTTGAGCCCAGGAGTTGGAGGTTGCTGTGACCTGTGATGCCACAGAACTCTATCCAGGGGGACAGCTTGAGTCTCCTGTCCCCCCCCCAAAAAGTCAATTAATCCAAAAAAAGGCAGAAAAAGAGAAAAGAAAGGAAGAAAAAGAAATGAAACAAATATAGAACAAAGAGATGATAGACTTAAACTAAGCCTAGCAATAATCACATTATAAGTAAATGGTTTATACCATATGATTCCACTTGTATGAGGTATCTAGAGTAGCCAAACTCATAGAAGTTGCCAGAAGCTGGGGAGGGGGAAACGGGAAGTTGTTTAATGGGTATAGAATTTCAATTTTACAAGATAAAAAAGTTCTTAGAGGTTGGTTGCACAATAATGTGAATTTACTTAACACTACTAAACTGTATACTTAAAATGGTTAAGATGGCAAATTTTATGTTACACACAATTAAAACAAAATAACACAACCTCCCTCACATATTTCTTTGAGGTGAAAAACAAAAGTAAATGTTCTAAGTTAAAAGGCAGAGATTGTCAGATTGGATAAAAAACCAAGACCAAATTATATGGTACTAATAAGAAACACACTTTAAATACAGAAATACAAATATATTAAAAAGTAAAGGAAAAAATATACCATGCTAACACTAATCAAAAGAAAGATGGAATGGCTATATTAACATCAAACAAAGTAGATTTTGCAGCAAAGACTATTATCAAATATAAAGAAGATCATTTCATAATGAGAAACAAGTAAGTTTATTAAAATTCTAAAATGTTAAGCATCTAATAACAGAGCTTCCAAATACACTAAATAAACCATATGAAACTGCAAAGGCAAATAGAAAAATCTTTTTTTTTAATATAGAGTCTCACTCTGTTGCCTAGTCTACAGTGCTGTAGCATTAGCCTAGCTCACAGCAACCTTGAACTCTTGGGTTCAAGTAATCCTCCTATTTCAGCCACAGCCCTGGCTAACTTTTCTATTTTTAGTAGAGATAGTGAGCTCTAGTGATACTCCATTCTTGGCTTCTCAGAGTGCTAGGATTATAGGCATGAGCCACTGTGCCTGGCTGAAACATCTTAATTATAGTCAGAGATTTCAGTACTCCCTCTTAATAATACTAGTAGGTAGAAAATAAGCACGAGTATTAGATATTTGAATAATCCATCAATCAAGTTGACCTAAGTAACATTTATACAACACTCCATCCAACAACAGCAGATTGCACATTCCTTTCAAATGCAAAAGGAACATTTACCAAAATAGGTCATAAATATTCTGGGCCATAAAACAAGTCTCAATAAATTTAAAGAGATTCAAGTTATAAAAAATTTGTTCTCTCACCACAATGGAATTACATTATAAGTCAATAATAGATTCTTGGGAAGTCCTCAAATATTTGTAAACTAGATAACATACTTCTTAGTAACTCCTGGGTAAAAAAAAAAAAATACAAATGAGAAATCAGAATGTATTTTGAATAGAATGGAAATGAAAACCCAACATGTCAAAATTTGTGGGTGACACTAAAGCAACATTTGAAAGATCTCAAATCAGTTACTTTACTTTCCACTTTAAGAAATAAAACAAGAGCAAATGAAAACCAAAATAAACAAACAGAATAATAAATATCAGAGTAGAAATTAATAAAATAGAATACTAAAAAACAATGGAGAAAACTGAGGAAGCCAAAAAGCTAGTTCTTTGAGCTGCAAAGTCTAGCTATATGTATCAGGAGAAAAGAGAAAAGACACAAATTATCAGTATCAGGGATTGAGAGAAGTTATTTCACTACAGATTTGACAGGTAATAAAAGGATATTATAAAGGAATATTATGAACATCTTTAGCAATACCAATTTAAAGAAAGATGATGTTGGGGAGGGGAATGAAAAGCAGAGCGTAGAGGATTTTTAGGGCAGTTAAAGTATTCCTCATAAAACTGTGATGGATACATGTCATCATACATTTGTCCAAATCTAAAGACACCAGGAGTGAATCCTAATGTAAACTATGAACTTTGGGTGATATGATGTGTTTGGTTTACTAGTGGTAATAACTATATCACACAGGTGGGAGATGTTGATAATGGGAGAGGCTATGTATGTGTGGGGCAGAAGGTACACGGGAAATCTCTGTTCCTTCCTCTCAATGTTGTTGTGAAACTAAAACGTCAATTTTTTAAAAGTCTTTTGAAAAATAAGCAAAAGATTTGCACAGATACTTCACCAAATGAGACATCTAGATAACAAGTAAGTACATTAAAACCACAATGAGGAACCATTACACACATACTAGAATAGCTTTTTTTTTAAATTTTATTTTTATTTATTTTGTTGTTGTTGCAGTTTGGCTGGGGCCAGGTTTGAACACACCACCCTTGGTATATGGGGCCAGCACCCTACTCACTGAGCCACAGGCACTGCCCTAGGATAGCTTTTTTTTTTTTTGAGACGGAGCCTCAAGCTATCCCCCTGGGTAGAGTGCCATGGCATTACGCTCACAGCAACCTCCAACTCCTGGGCTCCAGCGAGTCTCCTGCCTCAGCCTCCTAAGTAGCTGGGACTACAGGCGCCCGCCACAACGCCTGGCCATTTTTTGGTTGCAGCCATCATTGTTTGGCGGGCCGGGCTAGGGATTCGAACCCACCACCTTAGGTGTATGTGGCTGGCGCCTTAGCCGCTTGAGCCAGAGGCTCCAAGACCCTAGGATAGCTTTTAAAAAAGATTGACAGGCTCGGCGCCTATAGCTCAACTGGCTAAGGCGCCAGCCACATACACCTAAGGTGGCGGGTTCGAATCCCCAGCCCGGACCTGCCAAACAACAATGACGGCAGCAACCAAAAACTAGCCAGGCGTTGTGGCGGGCGCCTGTGGTCCCAGCTACTTGGGAGGCAGAGGCAAGAGACTCCCTTGAGCCCAGGAGTAGGAGGTTGCTGTGAGCTGTAATGCCACAGCACTCTACCCAGGGGGAC
The DNA here is from genome assembly GCA_963575145.1 of Galago senegalensis. NCBI lineage: Eukaryota > Metazoa > Chordata > Mammalia > Primates > Galagidae > Galago > Galago senegalensis. The sequence goes on along the minus strand of CAUYTI010032645.1, from coordinate 26,210 downwards.
AGCTTGAGGCTCTGTCTCAAAAAAAAAACAAAAAACAAAAAACATTTCCTATAGTGCAGGCCTGCCTATCATAAAGTCTTCCAGCTGTGGTATGTCTGAAAACATCTTTATTTCTGCTTTGTTTTTGAAAAATATTTTTGCTTGGTAAAGAATTCTAGATTAAAGATTTTTTTCCTTCAGTTCTTTAGAGAAATTGCTCCACTCTCTCCTTGCATGCATTGTTTCTACAAGGAATCTGCCATCATCTTATTTTTCTGTATGGAATAGGTCATTTTCCCCTGTTTCCTTTTAATATATTTATTTCATCTAATCATTGAAATCTCTATGGCTGATTTTAAGCAACATGATGACGTGTTGCTTGGTGATCTTTTCTTTGTGTTTTTTGTACTTGTGCTTCAACTTCTTGAGCTATTGATTCAAACTTTTCACCAAATTTGGCAAATGTTCATCCATTATTCCTTCCATTTTTTTTTTTTTTTGTCTCCTTATCTCCTGTGTTTGGAAACTCCAGCTATGCTCGTATCTGGCCGTGTAAAGTTGTCTCAGTTCACTGCTGCTTTTTCCATTTCTTTGTCTTTTTTCTCCGTGTTTCACTTTTATACAGTTTTCATGGCTATGTCTTGAGTTCACCAGTGTTTTTCCTGCAATGTCTGCCCTGCCTTGAGTCCTGTACACTATGTTTTTCATCTTCACCTCTGTGTTATCTCCAGTGGTTTGATTTGGACCCTGATGTTTCTGATGTCTCTATTTAGCATGTTCAGTCCTTCTTGTAGCTCCTTAAATTTATGGAACCCAAGTTTGATAACAGTTCTGATGTGCTGGTCTACTCGTCTGTCATCTCTGTTGCTCCTGGATCAATGTCAATTGATTTTTCTCCTTAGTCTGGGTTATATTTTCCTGTTCCTCTGTGTACTTGGTACTTTTTAATTGTGTGCCAGACACTGAGAATTATACGTCGTTAGGTAGTAGACATTTTTTGTGCTCCTAAAAATATTCTTGATCTTTGTTCTGGGATGCAGTGAAGTTACATGGGAACAGGGATCCTTTTTGATCTTGCTTTTAAGCTTTGCTGGAAAGGACATCATCAGCATTGAGTCCAGTACATTCGCCCCCATTATGGAAGCAGCCCCCTTTTTAGTACTGTAAATAATGCACCCTGACTTTGGAGGTTTTTTCCACTGTAGCTGCTGGCATCAGGCCCCATCATCAGCCCTGTAGGAGCTGCAGACTCCTTGGCACTCCTTTGGTGAGCTTCTGTCTCTGGCCTGGGGAAGCCTCCTCACATGCCTCAGTGCTCCACTGAATGTTTGAGGAAGACTCTGCAACCCCCAGCACTCTTTTTCTGCACACCTCCCTTCTCCGCATTTGGCCCCGCAAACTCTAGCTGCCTTGGCTTTCCAGGACACCCAGCTGCATCCTCAATTTACGGAGACCACCAGACTCTGCCTAGCAACCCTTCCCAGGATCGCAACTAGAAACATCCTCCAGACAGTGAGCTAGAACCATCAGCGCTCACCTCATTAGATTCCTGCCAATAAGGACCACTGCCCTTCATGTCTGATGCCCAGTGTCGTAGAGCCATTGTTTTGTACATTTTGTCCAACATGTTACTTGTTTCAGGAAGGAGGCAACATGGTCTTTGCTACTAGCTTCACCTGTTTTCCTTTTGATTTTGTCATTTCTGGATTTTTCTAAAAGGACCCTTTATGGGGCTTTTGTTATAAGAAAAAGAAAACCATAAAGGTAATTATGTTTCTCAGTTTTAAAGTTGTGTTAACATGAAAGTGTTTTATAATGTATGTCTAGCTGGGCCTTTCCATTTATTAGATTGGTTTTATAATTTAAATGTGCATGCTTTGAGCTTAGAAAAAAGTTAGCACAAGTGAACAAGGTAAGACTGGCCGTCTGGACCACAGGGGTGGCCACTTGCATCTATCTAGAAAATTCTGTCTGGACTTTACTCAGCCTTCTTAAAGCCCAAAATGTGCCTGCAAGGCCACCAGCCTTCCGCCATCCCCCCTGTGCTGCAGCATTTGAACCGTGACACTCCTGCTGACCTTACATGTCTGGTCACTTAGTAACTGAGCTTCCTACTACATAAGAGAGAGATAATAAAGCAGGATAGAAAATAGTGTTCTCGTGTTCACTGCCCTAGGTCTGTGGCACAGGAGGCTGGTCTCAATTAATCTTGAAAGTGAATCTCAAAATATGCAAGTTGGGCTGAGCATGGTTGGGTTTGCCTTTGATACTCTCTGCTCAAATGGAGCCTCCAAAATGTCAGGTTCCTTCTAATTTGGGTTGAAGAACATCTTTCTCTACTTATGTTGCAGTTCAGATAACTTTAGAATATATACGGATTCAATCTCATTTTATAGTCAGCCACTAACTTTTGGGGAAAAAATTAGTACATCGAAAGAAATTGAGGTTTGAGACAAGGCTCATAAAATCCCTTTGATTTATAGGGTAGCTCCATTAAAATTATAGGTTCAAAGCCATCTCTTAAAAAGACTAAAATAATCCTGAAGGATAGCTGTATAAAAACACTGCCGATCCTCTCATTTATTTAGACGAAGAACGGGTGGATGTTTCTGCATCCGTCTCACCAGAATTGAAAAGAGAAACATACGGTCAGATTCAAGTCTGCACAAAACAGAAGCTGGCTCGTCATGGCTCTTTTAACACAGTTCAGGCTTCTGGGAGGATCCAGAGGAAAGTAAACTCGGAACCCAGCAGCCCATACAGAGAAGAACAAGGTACCCTGCCCTTGCCTAATTCGTGGGATCCACCAGCTGCCGTGTAATTGCAGCTCTTTAACATGAGCTAGCTCTTCAGACCCTGCCGGTTTTTTCCAGAGGTCTGCTTACTGGGGGCAAAGAAGATGCTGACTTCACAGGCTGTGAACATGGCCTCATGCCTAAAACTAATCTTGGTCAGCCTTAAAGATAAGTTGGCTTGCCACGGTTGGCCTGTGTTTCAGAAATTCATTAGACTTACAAAGTGACACTTATTTTTCTTACTAATTCTTGACGAGATCTGGATTCTAACAGCTAGCTTCTAGAAATTTCTTTGAATCAAAACCAGAGCAGATTTGAGATAGTCTTATAATCCCTGAGCTGAGAGTCACAAATTCTGCCGTATGAGATTGGTATGTATAAGTCTCATCCTGTTCTTGTTAAACCTGCATTTTTTCCCTTTCAGGGTCAGGGTGCTACTCTTTAAAAATTGGAAGCCTAGCTGCTGTCTACAGACAGAAAATAGAAGACAGTTCCTGGTAAGTAGTCTAGAATAACTCAGACTCCTGCATTCCGTTTGCTAATGTTAACTTTGACTACAGTGAAATGCCGCCCATTAAAAGGTAAAATCTAAGTCAGCTATGTGTTTATTATGAATTGGTAGATTTCCTTTTTATGCCTAACACGGAGTATGAAATAGCATCAGAGACACAAAAATATAAAAAATGTACCCTAAAAAAAAAAAAGTACCCTGTAAGCTATGATAGCTAATAAGAGAACCACAGAAAAAGGTAAAACAGTAAGAAAAGACATTTCGCTACTAGCTTGACACCAAGCATCATGTCCCATAAACCCTCCTGTCTTCTTCACAGCTGACCTTGTTTACTGACTACCAGGTACTGTCCCAAGGGTTTTAATGTATATTAGCCCATCTGATCATAGTAATCATCTTTGGAGGTAGATACCATTATCCTTATTTTAGAGGCTTCTTTTAGCCTCTTTGTTATAAAGCCAAAGAGGCTAAATAACTTGCCCAAGGTCTCATTGGTAATAAGGGATAGAACTGGCACTCAAATCCAGGCTGTCCCACTTAAATTTGGGCTCTGATTTTGAAAGAGATTGTATTTTATCAGAGGTGAGCAATACCGATCGCTCACTGGGGGCTGTGATAGGAGCCCAGGGCCCTGTGTTTTGTTCTCAGCCGCACAATGGACAGTGAGATGACAGGCAAATTAGGTCTTGTGATTCCATCACAAAGGCTGAAAAAAGTCCCTGGCCTCTGTTAACTATTTTATTTTTATTTCAGTAGACACAGAGTGTGGTTCTTACTCAAGCTACTCTCCAACTCCTGACCTCTAGCCATCCTCCTGCCTTGGCCTCCCAGAGTGTTAGGATTACAGGCGTGAGCCACCACACCTGGCCTGTTAACTATCTTAAAGGACTTTCCTCATCTGTTCCTAAAAATATTCTGAAAACATAAAGTGGTTTTGAATCTTTGGAAACTTCAGTATAAAAAGCCAAGTCATTGTTTATGATCTCATATACTGATGGGACTTAATTGTAAATACACGCTGTCTAAAAACTCCTTAGTAATCCCGAGCAGAATGAGACAAGCCTGAGAACATAATTGACAGGTCAGTTTGCTCCCTCACTCACTGCCTGCTTCACTTACTTCACGCTGCGCTGGAGACGAACTAGTTGTTTCCTAAATCAAAGTGAGACTCTGTTGTCCACCCAGGGTCGGTCGCAGTGACTGAGAACCGGGGCTCTGGCATCAAGCCGATGTGGTTGTGGGTCCCAGGTTCCCATTTGAGAGCTGTCTCACCTTAGGCAGGTCAATTAGCCTGTGAGCTTCTGGTTTTCACACTGGTAAGTTAGGGAGATGAAAGTAGCTATTAGCATAATTGTATAAAATTATTATAATATTATGCTAATCATAATAGTATCTACATGCTTGGCAAGGGGGTAAGTGCTCAGTAATTAATAACAGCTAGATGGGGAGGAGAAGTAGCAGGCCCCTGGGCAGCTCTCACCTAAGGTTCCGGCAGCTCTTCCCACATTGGCTCTGCCACCCCATCCCTGCCCACCCATCCAGGTCGTACCTGGTCATCTGGCTCTGGGTGAGCTAGTACGTGTTCAGGGAGTATGTTTTAATACCTGCCTGAGCAGTATGATCCCCTTCTGGGTCTCTTTGGGGAAGCGAAGGGTGAGGAGTTGGTCGACCATGCTAACTCGATGGTATTTGTTGTTTCTCTTTATTGCAGGGGGGAAGCCTTGGACAGTAAGAGAGTGGGGCCATCAAGCAGCTTGGACCCTGTTGTTCCTTTCCCTGTCCTCTCTGTCGACCCTGAATACGGTGTTAATCCTTTAGACCACTCAGTATTTTCGGTTGCTCAGATGGACCTGCAGACATTCTCCAGGCAGAACAGCCTGAGTGGACAAGTAGATGTCACGTCCGTAGCCTCTGCCGTGGAGAGCTTGAAGCCAGCTCTGCTTGCCGGCCAGCCCTTCTTGTGTGTGCCTGCCACCTCGCTGTTCATGCTGTGTGGGGGCCTGCAGGAGGGGCTGTCCTCAGGGTCCGGGCCAGAAAAGGATGGCAGAATTTTCGAAGCCCCAGGGTCAGGAGAGCTGTCGTCGGCACCCTCGGCTCAGAAGCGCCTCTGTGAGAAGCAGCCAGAGGGGGAGCCAGCGACAAAAAGACTAAGTAGGGACTATGAAGACCACCCCCTGTCACTCATCATGCTCAAGGTGAGGGGGTGCAGGTGGCTGTGTCTGGTGATGTCCCACTGGCCCCAAGTTTCTTCCTAATGGAGACACATACATATTAATAAGCGACCGAGGCCAGGTTCGGCGGCTCACGCCTGTAATCCCAGCACTCAGGGAGGCCGAGGCAGGTACATTGTCTGAGCTCACAGGTTCAAGACCAGCCTGAACCAGAGCGAGACCCTCTCCCTAAAAATAGCTGGGTGTTGTAGCAGGCTCCTGTAGTCCCAGCTACTTGGGGGGCTGAGGCAAGAGAATCACTTGAGCCTAAGAGTTTGAGGTTGCTGTGAGTTATGATGCCACGGCACTCACCGAGGGTGACAATTAAGACTCTGTCTTTAAAAAAATAAAAAATAAGCCATGGAGTCTAGAATGTGAGGCTATTTTGTGTGTCGCTTGCATAATTAAGCAGTGGACTGGCTCTCCCAAAAATCTTTCCTTAAAATAGAACTGTCAGAAAACTGATTTTTATGAAAGTCATACTGTATAAAATACTAAAAAAATATGAAGAATAAACCTTACCCATCATCCACCACATAGAGGCAGTCGCTGTTAACATGTTTGTATATTTCTTCTAGTCTTTTTTACATCCTTTTTAAAAAAAATAAGTTGGGATCACTGAAATAATCTTCCTCCAGGACGCAGCTGAGTTCCACAGCAAGTCTGTGCTCGGTCCGTTCTCTTCCCTGCTCGGTGATCCTGTTTCCCTGGCTATAAAATGGCACAAAAACAGGAGCCGTCCCTGTCCCCACATAGTAGCTAGTCGGAGGTTGATGGTATGTGACCAGTAAAACTCTGGGGAAGCAGAAGTGCGGTCGTTACAGCAGTTTGCACACGGTTTTCCGTTACTAAAGTCTCTATCATTTGCATACTTAGAAGTCATAAGCCTGTAGAGGCTCATGACCTGACATTTATTTTCAGACCATTCCTACAGATAGAATTAAAACAACTAACAGTGCACGCAGTTATTGTACCATACAAGTGTTCTACTTTATTGTTTGTGTTTGCTATGTTGAGAAAGGATTACTTAAGATTCACTGCTGAAATTTTGACTTGATTTTCTGCTTCCTGGTCTGGTTGTGCTCAGACACCCTCAGATTCCACAGACTTTGCCTCTCCCAGGACTCTGGGTAGCTGGGCGTTCACACCCCTCGAGGACATTCATGGGAACCGCCAGCTCCGTGCTTCCGAGGAGGCTTCAGGAAAGGCGACTGCAAACTGCTTTGCTTCCTCTGAGTGGGGAAATCCTTCTACAGATGTGGAAAAGCCTTCAAAAGAAAATGAAAGCACCAAAGATTCCTCTTTGTTGCAATATTTTTATGTGCAGCCTCCAGCCGGTAAGGGGTGTCATCGTGTCTTAGAGTCCCTCGTGGTCTTCATACCCTGAATGGGATTCTTAACCGTTTGTCTGTCACCTGACAAAAGCAGCTTAATGACGTGCTGCTGTCTGTCACCGTTTTACTCCTAGCCCCTACTTTTCTCCATCTATAGAATGAAAGGAGAAGCTGCTTCTGCTTTCACCACAGTGAGGAGAAATGGGAAAATAATTAGAGCAGGTAACTGAAAAAAAAAAAAAATACAAGCTGGGCACAGTGGCTCACATCTGTAATCCCAGCACTCTGGGAGGCTGAGGTGGGTGGATCACCTGAGCTTAGGAGTTAGAGCCCACCCTAAGCAAGAGCAAGACCCCCATCGCCACTAATTGAAAAACTAGCTGCCTGTAGTCCCAGCTACTTGGGAAGCTGAGGCAAGAGATTCACTGGAGCCCAGAGTTTGAGGTTGCCGTGAGCTGTGATGATGCCATGGCACTAACTTTATTTGGTGAAAAAGCACAACAAATTCAAGACATGATTTTACTTTATAATGCAGCTGGATCTGGGGTTGGCTTAGTATAATACAGGGTGGACATAAAGTGCGTGTGTAGCTTACTATGTTAAACTATTTAAAATTGCACACGCACTTTATAGATACCCTGTAGTATGACTATTGGGTAGTCCGTTTTTATATGTGCAGCTAGCACTCTGAGCCCTGCGTATTTAGAAGTGCCGAAGGTATCTTGGTTGAGTAGCAGTCTGGAGTAAGAGGGCTTGACACTTACCACCATGAATCATCTGCATGAACTTAACAGCCTTATTGGTAAAACAGCAATAATAATAATAATACCTGCTTCATGGGGGAGCTATGAAAATTGAATTAAACTTAGTAAGATAATTCCTCTAAAGCACTTAGAATAATAATGCCTGGCCCTTCATGACACTCAATAAATTCTGTTACTATTTTGAGTTAAACCTGAAATATGATAGTTAATGTTTAAAATGTGTACTGTGTGGGTAAAGCTGGTCTTGATGCAAAGATACTTACATTGATTTTTCTTGATTGCTTGTTAGCTTAAGCCTAACCTGCCAGAACAGGTTAGGAAGGTATTTATGGTTGTTCTCTTATCTACAAAACATTCTTATTCCTTTAGCAAATATTTCTTGTGTGTTGGTCAGTGTTAGTGATACATGATGAGCAAAAACAGACTCAGCCCCTGCTGAGTGAAAATCACAGCCCAGCACAGGGATTCTTTTTTTTATTTTTTTATTTTTTATTTTTTTATAGAGACAGAGCCTCAGTCTCACTTTATCACCCTCGGTAGAGTGTGATGGTGTCACAGCTCACAGCAACCTCTAACTCCTGGGCTTAGGCAATTCTCTTGTCTCAGCCTCCCGAGTAGCTGGGACTGCAGGCACCTGCCACAACACCCAGCCATTTTTTGTGGCAGTTTGGCCAGAGCCGGGCTTGAACCTGCCACCCTTGTTATATGGGGCCGGCGCCCTACCCACTGAGCCACAGGCGTCACCCCAGGGATTCTTAACTTTTTCTCTGCCATGGACCTTTTGACAGTTTAGTGAAGCCCAAGGTTTACCCTCAAAATGGGTTTACAGATGTGGCTTGGTACCTGTAGCTCAGTGATTAAGGTGCCAGCCACATATACCTAGGCTGGCTGGTTCCAGCCCAGCCTGGGCCTGCTCAGCAGCAATGACAACTGCAACCAAAAAATTGCCAGGCATTGTGGCGGGTGCCTATAGTCCCAGCTACTTGGGAGGCTGAGGCAAGAGAATCACTTAAGCCCAAGAGTTTGAGGTTGCTGTGAGCTATGACACCATGCCACTCTACAGAGGGCGACAAAGTAAGACTCTGTCTCAAAAAAAGAAAAGAACGTTTACAGATTTATAGAATTAAATACTTAGGATTACAAAGGAAGCCAATTATACTGAATATAATTAGAAAAATAATTTTTGAAATCACAGCCAAAGTTGACCAAGTGACTGAAATAAACTGGTCAGCCCACAGAGGTGGTCAACATGAGGGCCCAGGCCCACTGTACTGGTAGGAACTTGTGGTGAAAGTTAGGTCAGCTCAGGGAGGTGGTCAGCTGTACTTATCATAATAAAATGATCTAGCAGCAAGTCCAGCACTGTCATAATCTGCACATTCTGATGACCTTAACAGTGTATTAAGAAATCGGCAATAGCTGTGATGTAGTATGAACATTTCTGAATTTTTACTAGTGACAGAGTCAAAGTACTGTTAATATTCTCGTGTTGCCTGTGATAATAATTGAGCGAAATATAAATTTTTGGTTAGAAGTTTACAAAAGGAGAGATGTCATTATTCTCAGGCAAGTTTCACCTCCTCCTCAGTTTGGGTTCCTGTAACTCCCTTCAAGATCCCTTTGCAGGCATGAAACAAATGATTGCAGGGATCGACGTGCTGGCCTGGCGTGGGTGAGGCTGTTTGGCAGGGTCAGCAGAGGGAAGGCTCCATTGGTCCTTGATTCTTGTGGACTCTCATTTGGAAGGATCGTGAGGAATGTGAGCTTCAGTGGCATCTTCACAGTGCATTGATATTCCTTGTTCTGCTTCTGTTTCAGGATTAAATGGCTTTAATGTGGTCTTCCCTGGTGGTCAGAACCCCCACTCTGGGGGCCTGCCCGCGGGTCAGCTGCCACCCTTCGGTGTTCCCTGCATGGTCTTGCCAGCTCCAACTCCAGGCCCTTTTCCTGTGCTCTGTTCTCCCGCAATGCCTGGCCTGGTTTCTTCTGCTACTGGCGCTCTCGCCAACACAGGACCTGTGAACTTCAGCTTGCCTGGCCTTGGATCAACAGCTCATCTTGTCATCGGCCCTGCAGGCATGGTTAATCCAAAGTCATCCACACTCTCTTCTGCAGACCTTCAGCTTCAGGGTCAGCCCTCACTTAACCTGAGTCCTGTTATGTCAAGGTCACACAATGTCATCCAACCTGAATCCCCCATTTATGTGGGACATCCAGTCTCAGTCAAATTACAAAAGGTGAGACTCAAAGTTGTCCTGAAGACTCCATCACTCTAGGATGGAGTATGCCTGTGCTGAATTAGCTTTTATTTTAGCCGTGAGATTGTAGGACAGAGGCACTAGGACAGGCTCTGCTAAGCTTCCATCAAAGACCCAGAGTTATCTTCTTATTTTATAAAACATAAAGACACAAGGCAAGAAATCCTGTGAGTTAAAGACAACAATGTGTTTTTTTGTTGGTTTGTTTTTGGGGGTGGGGGGGTTTGAGACATTGTCTCACTTTGTTGCCCCCGTGGACTGCCGTGGCATCACAGCTCACAGCAGACTCAAACTCGGATTGTCTTTTCTTTCCTCAGCCTCCCAAGTAGCTGGGACTACAGGTGCCCACCACAATGCCCGGCTATTTTTTAGAGACAGTCTTGCTCTAGCTCAGGCTGGTCTCGAACCTGTGAGCTCAGGCAATCCACCTGCCTCAGCTTCCCAGACGTCTAGGATTACAGGTGTGAGCCACCTCGTCCATCCAACGATGTGTTTTTTAATTGTCATTCTGTATTCAGAATTAGAGAGGACCTATTTAAGGCATAAGTCAGAGGAACTTTTGAGAAATGCTGAATATTTAGATGATTTCACTGATCGCCAAGCTTTTATTGAAAACAAACCACCCTAAATTTTAATTGTGTAGCTATAAAAGCAATCAAGGGAAACAGAAGTTTTTATACTAACTCAAAGAGTCTCAGCATCAGTCATTTATTAACATGTGATGTTTAAAGGCAAATGTGTATATATATGTGTATAGATATTATATACTCATAAAAATGTGCATAGAAGTGTATAATCAGTATAAGTTAATCAGTACTGTATTTGACCCCCAAACTCCATTTGTAGATCAGTCAACAAATATTTGTGGAATTCCTGTTACACATAGTATATTGGGCAGCATTCAGAGTAATTACTTACTCTCCTAGAGAAAGGGTTGTGTTTGGCCAAACCTATTTTATTTTCTTTTATTTATTTATTTTAAGCAGAGTCTCATTCTGTTGCCCTAGGTAGAATGCCATGGCATCATCGTAGCTCACAGGAACCTCAAACTCTTGGGCTTGAGCAATCCTCTTGCCTCAGCCTCCCCAATAGCTGGGACTATAAGTGGCGAGTTTTTTCCGTTTTTCAGTAAAGATGGGGTCTCGCTCAGGCTAGTCTCAAACTCCTGAGCTCTGGTGATCCACCCACCTCAGCCTTCCAGAGTGCTAGGATTATAGGCATGAGCCACCGCACCCCGCCAGCCAAAAATATTTTAGATAAGTTATTCAAAGCCTCAGGCTTTAAGGGCGGCACCTGTGGCTCAAAGGAGTAGGGTGCTGGCCCCATATGCCGGAGGTGGCAGATTCAAACCCAGCCCCAGCCAAAAACTGCAAAAGAAAAAGTTTGCTAGACATTGAAATAAACATGTTAGCTTCTCCAACGGTCATAAAAGATTATATATGCCTTTTGCTCTTGAGTTATACGCCGGCACCCATCTGGACAGTGAAGATACCATGGTAAGCAGGATAATGCTTCCTGCCATTTTAGGGGCCCATTAAGGGGATACGTTTTTAATAGTTAACATGAGAGGATAAATAAGTATTAGCAAATAACAGAAAGAACGAACACATGCACACGTAATATTTGCCTCACATGTTCTAAGGCGCTTACAAATACAATCTTGTTTAATTATTACAACCCTAGGAAGTCAGAACTTTCCTCATCCCCACGGCATGTATGAAGAAACTCAGGGACAGACTGATGAAGTGATTTGCACGAGCTCACCCAGCTAGTTATGACAGAGCCCAGATCTGGCTCCAGGTGCCACATTTATGGCCTCTGGTAAACTGCCTCTCTGCACCCAGAATAAATGAACTTAGTTTCCATCTGCGATAAGGATGGTGAAGACGGTTAATGGGTGATGGTGATAGGAAAGCAGAGGAGGGGACGCCTTCCCCTGGGGTCCTGGTGACAAAGGGCAAGGAACGGCTTCCTTCCCATTCGCAGATTGAAAACAGTTTGACTTGACTTCAGTTTCCACTCTCTTTTTTGTTTGTTTAGTCTCCAGTTCCAGTGACCCCCAAGAGCATCCGTCACACACAGCGTGAAACATTTTTCAAAACCCCTGGCAGCCTCGGAGACTCTGTCCTGAAGAGAAGAGAAAAGAGTCAGTCACGAAATGCCAGTTCGGCTCAGAGGAGGCTGGAGATCCCGGGCAGCGGGGCTGACTAACTGCCACCGGGGCCGTGGGGTCAAACCGTCTGACTCTTTCCCTGTGTTCCAGGCGACATCCTAAGCAGGACGCAAACCGTCCAGTGATGAGGACACGTCCTTCCTCTCCCTTTCATCAGCTGGTTCTGTTAATTCCCACTATCATGATCATTCTATTTTCCTGAAGGTAATTGTTATTAATTATGCATTTCATACAGTTAGAGTTCAGACTCTCCGCGTGGTGTCACAGTGAAAGCACCGGCTGACTTTTCTGGTTTGATTCAAGAATCACCTTATGGCTGGAGTAGATCTGCCCAGGCGGCCGGAGCCTTGTGGTTTTTCTGAAGGGGGGTTGTCTAGCACTTAACGAGGGTAAGCGTCCTTCACATGCAATTCCACTTGCCCTGAGTCTATCTGTGGTGAGATAAGCTTCCTTCCTGCAGTTTAAAAAAGCTACTGCTTCCTTCGGCTTCGTCCGGAAGCCACCTTCACTTGTGAATCCTATGGTATTATTTATTTTGTTCCTGAAATGGGATTTAGTGCAAAAAGTTTACAACTACAGCCTAACTCATTTTGTTCAGGGTGTGACGACTTGAATGTTTATGCTTTTTTCCTATAATTTGCCCTGCACTTAAATTCTGCAACCTAGTTATAATGTGGATAAGTGTGTACACATGACAGACGTCAAGACCAAAATAACTGTGAATACCACACCTTGCTGTAAATGAACTGTGCCGACCCTGTCTGTGGGCATGAGATCTGAGATGTACTCTAGCGGCCTGACTGCTGCTTCTCCAGTAACTGTGTGAACATGGAGGTTTTACTGTTCATTTCTAAAAACCCTACTGTGTTCAGTTCCCTTCACTACATGCCCCGTGTCTTTTATTTAAATATTAACTGTAGAGTATCAGGTATGGCTGCCTTCTAATGCTTGCTGTTTGTAGAATGAATCAGGGCAGTAGGTCACGTGGAGAATCAGAGCCTGGATTTCTGAAGAGTAGAAATGGGTAGAGGGCGATGGGTGATCCTTTTTCTTTTACTTTTTCACGTTATGAAGGGTAAAGGGGAAAATGGACACATTATGTCCCTAGCCAAGAATATTTCAAACCATAGTTAGATGGTACTTCTGAAAAATGGTAACAGAGAGTGCAGGAGTCCATTGTTCTAACATGAATATAATTCTAGAAGCTGTGTTGTAAAACCACATGGGGGTGAGAACCTTAAGCCTAAAGGCCACATGTGGCCCCCAGGTCCCCAGGTGTGACCCCTCGCCTGAATCCAAACATCACAGAATGAATCCCTTTGTTAACAAAGTTTGTTCTATAAAATTTGGCCTCATGCCTCATTCAAGGATCCAGAATGCCACATATTGGCCTCAAGGACACAGGTTCCCCATCCCTGCAAAGTTCATTAAGTAGCCAAACCAGTTTTTTGTGCTCCTATCTTTATTAATATTTACCTCCCTTGTCTCTTCAGAGTAAATAACTCCCTTCCTGCCTGCCCACCTTCCTTTATCTTTTCTTCCTGTCTTTCAAAACTTCTATCTAGATTTAGAATCTTAATGTAGGATTTTATTTTTATTTTTTGGACCCAATAAATTGCTTTATGAAAGAATAAAAATATTAATTTAAGAGACTCTGAGAGTCTGAGTAAAGTAGCTTTATATTAACTACAGGATAATATTAGCCTTATTGTCCCTACAAGATTTTTTTAAAACTTGAGGTAGGTAGCCAGATTAAGTAAACTTGCTACTTACATAAAATTTTCATCAACACTAAACTTTTAAAGTTTACAAGATTGCATTTTTTTCCCCTTTGTAACTATCTTCTCTAGAGTTAGATTTAAAATGTAGTTCCAGCTGTCAACAAATGCATGGTAATGATTACTCTGAACTAATACTGACAGGTTTCCTATCAAAACAACTAAAAATATGCCTTTTTCAGGTAAATTACAGGATATGCAACATGTAAATCCGTGTAAGGTCTGTCCGTTTTAAATCTCCATGCTTAAGAACTTACACAAAATATTTTCACGGAGAGGTCTGCGTTCAGATGGAAACACAAGCTGGGTTTCTCTTCACTTTTCCTGGATGTCATCTGCTTATTTTAACTTCTTCCCTTAATATTATTATTATTCCGCTCACAGTGTGACCACATTAATCTCAAAGAATTCCTGGTTCTTGAGGGGTGTTAAGCAATCCCATAAATGAGAATATTAGGATCTCATGACCACACTTAGCAATAGAAAACCAGGGACAAGTCTCTTTTGTATTCAATACCCACTTGTTCATATGGCTTTAAGATATACAAAAATAAAACATGCAGTGGTTGTTTCTGTCGTGCAGAACAACTGAGAGTGAAGCTGCTGAGCTAGATTTGGTAGTTTGCGGCGTGAAGAAGCAATGGCAATCTTGAGTCTATTGTATAATTTAGTAAGAGGAAAAAAAATAATCGTTGATGATCCTGCTAAGAAAATGCAGCTTGGCGTTGGCACTGAGGGTGTGTGTGCCCTTCACTGTGCGGGGTTTGTGAAACCCTTCTGTTCTGGTACAAGAGTTGGGCGTACAACTTTTATACTTGAATCTACCTACCAAGTTTACATTTCTCAAGTCCTTTTTGTTCGGTGCTATTTCTGTGTTTAAATAACTTTTTTAAAACGTAAAGCTGCTTTCCGCTTATCTTATTATTGCACTGCTAGATTTATGTAGGTATTAATTTTATTACTGCTTGCTGCTTTTGTTTCCATATTATTTAGCTGTGCTCTTTTTCCTAATGGCTATGTTATCTATAGCTATCTGCTTGTAACTTTTCTACATGTGAGTTGATTTCTTTTTCTTTTAGGAAAATTTAAGCTTTATAAAATAGCAATAAAAATTCATTTAATAAGAGATTTTGGTTGTATTTCTTGGTGGATTTTCTTTGCATACTGCTCTCAGAAAAACCATTAACAGTTACAGCAAAGCCAACCAGGCCTTTAGAAGCCCAAGTCAGATCTTTTTGCTGAGACCTCCCAGTGTTTCCTAAATAAATGGGAGATGGAGGGACTGTACAGTTGAGCTTCTGTTTCTACAGAGGCCAAATCACTGTAGCTTTGGAGCTTCCAGATGAATCTGATGTTTACCCACTATAGGAATCAGAAGCGTATGTAGGCCACACCCTGACTTCTCATGGTATCTGTAAGGTTCAGTGTTCCTCAATCAAGGTTCTCCTTTAATTCAAAGTCAAATTCTACAGTTAACCCTTACTTTTAAATTAAGTGCAGGCTGACTGAATCTGATTTCCCCCAGCTCTTCCTAGAGTGTCATCTGTGTCACACTGTTGTCAGACTCCCCTGCTAAGCAATCAGGTGGGGCTGATTCCCACGGATAGTTCTTTAGAGGCCTTGTCTTGGGAACAGGTGCCTGAACTTTCTGTGTTCCAGGCAAGATATTTTCTTGCCGGTACTGTTCTCCCTGAGACTCTGGTTTTCTGCTGTCCACTCCGCAGACTCTTGGGGCAGCATTTAGGATATTCCCAGACTGGCCCTATCTCCCACCCGCCATATCCAGTGCCCGTTGCCCCAGTATTAAAGAGAAGACCCAGCAAACTCACAGGCCTCCCTCTTCCCACATTGCCAAAGCTGCTGGCCCACCCATAACCCCTACGTCCCACAGACAAGTCAGGTACTGGAATACATCTCCCACTCCAGGAAAGTGGTGGGAGGCCAGTGATACCTCAAACACCTCCCCTTACTGGCTCCTGGGTGGCAGAGGTGAGGAATTTCGGCATAACTCTCCTAAGAAATTCACTAAATTCATTTTCATTTCTTCAACTTTTTCCCAACCTTATTATGAGTGTAGGGACTCAATGGCTGCATAGCTAGTTTTGCAAAACCTGTCAGTCTTGCTGTAACACCTTTAGATTACAACGTACTTGGGGGTAACTTGGTGCAACAGCCAAGCTCACCATTTAACATCCTGTTACAACAGGATTTGCATTTTCCTAGGTAATTACTAGGGCACTTAATATTTCATACTCATCAAACTGATTTTCAATGTCTATTGGTTTGTTTTTATTGTGAAAATTGGTTGGATTAATTCAGTGCCCTTTCCAACCTGAAAATGCTTCTGAAGTTAAGATATTATACCTAAAACTAAAATTGTTTTTTGTTTTCATTCTCTTGTGTCTACATGCTTTTTGGTAAATAGCCCCCTGGTAGTTTTCAGTTTGCCTGGCTTTTCTCTACAAGCATCCAGTCTTTCTTCAAATGTGCTCTCTGAAGACCTCAGTTGTTAGTTGATGCTAAGAATCAGAGAAAATTGAGTAATACTGGTAAAACAAATTAAACAATGAACTTTTTTACTACAAGATTTATTAGAGACAAATTTGTAAGAAGTATACTATATATGCAATATTTTTATAAAGATGTTTGATTATGAGACTATTTTTTCATAGAGCATCTTACATAACTAGAGTTTAGCAGATGGTACTTTGAAAAGCAAAGACTTAGTCCTCCAAATAACTCTCTAAAACTATTCTTCCCTGAAAAGAAAAGAGATTGATATTAGCTTCTTAAGGGCAGAGACCGTGGATGATTTATGTCTGTATTCACTTCACCTGCCACAAAGTGTGCATCCAATAAAAAATTAGCAGGGGGAGAATTTGGGATGGATGAGTTATCACAATTTTTTTTTTTTTTTGCCAAAAAACCTTAAAGGGGCCGGGGTGGTGGCTCATGCCTGAATCCTAGTACTCCAGAGTCTAAGGGGAGTGGATTGCCTGAGCTCGCAAGTTCCAGACATGCCTGAGCAAGACCCATCTCCACTAAAAATATTAAAACTAGCCAGATGCCTATGGCAGGCACCTGTAGTCTGAGCTATTCGGGAGGCTGAGACAAGAGGATCGCTTGAGCCCAAGAGACTTGAGGTGGCTGTGAGCTGTGACAATACCATAGCACTCTGCACAAGACAACAGAGTGAGACTTTGACTCAAAACAAAAAAAGTAGTAGGCTGATGGGATTCTACCCTCTTTTTCTTTCTTTAATGGTGGAGAATTACAGACTTTAGTGCCCAAAAGAACTTTGGAAATTATCTTATTTGTGTATCTACTTTACAGGGGAGGAAATAGAAATCTGGAGGTTAAGTGACTTGCCCCAAATTGCACACTAATTTGACCACAAAGTTGAGACCAAAACACAAGACCCCCATATCCCAATCCTGCATGATCATCCCTATGCCAGGCCACTTTCCAAGCATAAGCAAATTGTTACAACAAAATGTTAAAGGACTAGTCCCTACAAATCTACCCAATAGGTCATTTACTGTTTTCAGATCTCATGAATGTGATAGACCACACACCTGGGTGTGTAAAAAGCCGTGATGTCACCGTGCAGGCCGTGATCTCACCATGTAGGCCATGATCTCACCGAGCAGGCTGTGATGTCACCGTGCAGGCCGTGATGTCACCGTGCAGGCCGTGATCTCACCATGCAGGCCATGATCTCACTGTGCAGGCAGTCCTTCCTTTACACAGTAATGAAAGACCAAAAATGACCATGTGAGCCGAACGCATGCCAGGCTGTCTTTACTTACTGTGTTTTGGAAGATGCCTATGAGATCATTGCATGGAGAACAAGAAAAGGAGGAAGGAGGCACATATGAAGCTAAAGAAGTGATTGGTCTTAAGGCCTGGAGGCATCATCACAATTGATCTGCGACCTTTCCAGTTTTTATCAAAACATTAAAGACATTCTTTCTATTGGCTATAAATATTGAAAGAAATGAAAAATTGATAAATCTAATATTTGTTTAGCATATAGTTTTAAATATTTGGAACACTGAGAATTAAACTTTTATTTCCTTATGAAAACTGTGTCAAATGCAGTTTGAAGAGCACGTCCCCTAACAAGCTGTAACTTACGGTAAGTCCTGGGCATCTTTTCTCTGTCCTGGTGAATTGCCATACTCCTTTCCAAGTTTGGATCAGCTTCAAAACATTCCTTTGCACTTTCGATTGCATGAAATATCTCCAAGAGTTGATTTTCAAATGACGTTTTTGACAAGGCCAGTGGCGCAGTGGATAAAATGTCATTTTTGCATCATTTCCTCCAGAGCATTTTTGTCCTTTTCATCACAACCCCTGTCCTCACCCGGGCTGATAAGTTCACCTTCACTAAGTTCCTCTCACTGCGCATCTCGCGTCTTTCAAATGGCCCTTCACTTTCATATTTGCTGGCCAACTCTCTCTTGATTATTCACTTTATTAAAATGTCGTGTATCTCTATCACCGAGAAACAAAAAAGCAGCATGACTCCACGCTCTGCCGTGCACATGAAGAGCTAGACTGCATCAACAGCAGACTCAGAACTGGCACGAAGGCCCGTTGGTCATGACAGACATCTGCTATCCGCGGAAAGATCTGTGGTCAGAAACAGCAAAGTTTGTACTTTACGTAATTATGCAGCTAATACAGCATATCGTAGTAACTGAAATTTGAACCATAATAACTGAATTTGGACCAAGGCTGATACTATTTTAACTACACTGTGGTAAGTGACAAGCATATTAGAACCAGCCAAAGCAAGGGCTGCTTTTCTGTATGTCTCAGATTGAAATTAATTTCTATTTTAAACACTCATTCTACACTCTACCCCTACTCCACACGCACTCCCTGCCACTCTCTAGAAGCAGCTGGAGTACCTTTGTGTCAAGTCTTGAAAATCATAATTCAACCAGGGACAGTAAGGGGCCTCACTGACTTACATCACCAGAAGCAGAGAGCGAGGCAAGGACTCCAGCTCATTCTCCAGTTCCTCGGGTTCTGCCTCGCTCCACGTGCCGGCTTTATCCACATGGTAAGGCAAGTGCAGTCCTGCACAGGTCAAGTTCAAAGGGAAAAAAGCAACGCTTTGGAGGTTCTAGAGAAGTAGAAACTTTCTGAGAGCTCCCCAGGTCATCTCTCTTCCGGTCTTATTGGCCCAGGAGGAGTTCCCTGTCCATTTCCAGAGCAGCTGGGTCCAGCTTTATTCCCTTTAGGTCTTTTCTCCCTAGAACCAAAGCACATGGGCTTTGTAGGGACAGGAGAGGAGGTGACACCTGACCAAAATTCAAGTTCCATCAGAAAAAGCAGGAAACAGACGCAGGCCAGCAGCAATTCCATTTCACTGTGGCCCTAACCCCTATCCCCACAGTCAGGTGGCATCAAGCCACAGGGAAAGGCAACCTGGTTCTCAGTTCTTACCTGTTCAAATTTGCACCTCTGTGCCCTGCTCGTACATCACTCCCAGCCCACAGGAAAGCTTCCTAATGCTTTGCTCACAGTTCAGAGGCCCAGAGAAGTCGTCTGACTTTTTCTGGTTCTCTCTGACAAGAAAATCGTTCTGGGTAAGAGTGAGCCACAGCCTCATTTCCTGGGAAGCATACCCCTTTGGAGCTGCCAGTTACAAAGCTTCGATTTGAAAAGCAATTAGGTTTTTAAACCCTACAAGGCTACTCTGGTGAAGGGGTTCCATCATTTTGAGGCTGTAAATCTTAGAGAAACTCTCTCGTACACAAAGAAACACATATAAAGGTACTTACTGTGCCATTATTTGTGATAACAAAAAGCTATAAACCAGCAGTTCTCAACCTGTGGGTCATGACCCCCTTGTAACAATGAAAATACATCCTGCATATCAGATATTTACATTACGATGCGTAACAGTAGCAAAAGTACAGTTATGAAGTAGCAACAAATATAGTTTTATGGTTGGGGGTCACCCCAACATGAGGAACTATATTAAAGGGTCACCGCATTAGGAGGCATTAGGAAGGTTGAGAACCACCGCTAAACAGACTAAAGTTCCCAAACATGGATAAACTGTGATCTAGTCACATTATGTACTATTAAATAGTGTCAATGAAATGACTAAACGTACAGGCAACAACGGGACTGTCTAAAATGTATAACAAATACATAATGTTGAATGAAAAAGTATGTTGTAAAAAGAGATGTACTTCTTATATTATGTAAATTTCTAAAGCACTTTGATAGTAACTATATAAAAGAACAGGCACAAAGGACACACACTGGGATCAGAGTAGGTTACTCCTCGAAAGGAAGGAGTTTAAAAAAGGATAGGCTTAGTGGAGTGCTTTAACTTCATCTATAATATTTTGTTTCTTTTTTAACAAAGGATCTGAAGTCAAAATGGCAAATACAGACAGGAATTGGCAATTCTGAGAGATGAGTCCTCCCATCTCTGTACTTTTCTGTTTATTGGAAATGTTTTGTAAAATTTAGTGTAGTTGATCCTTGAACAATGCGGAGACTGGGGAATTGAGCCCTTTGCTGTCAAAACTGTGCATATAATGTTTGACTAATAGCCTACTGTTGACCAGAAGCCTCACCAATAACAGTCCCTTAGTGCATAATTTGCATGTTATATGCATTACATACTGTGCTTTTAATAATAAAGTAAGCTGGCTTGGCACCTGTAGCTCAGTGGGTAGGGCGCCAGCCACATACAAGGCAGGCAGGTTCAAACCTGGCCCAGACCTACTAAACAACAATGACAACTGTAACAAAAAAATAGCTGGGCATTGTACCGGGTGCCTGTAGTCCCAGCTACTTGGGAAGCTGAGGCAAGAGAATCGCTTAAGCCCAAGAATTTCAGGTTGCTGTGAGCTGTGACACCACAGCACTCTACCAAGGGCAACATGGTGAGACTCTGTCTCAAAATAACAATAATAACAATAATAACAATAATAATAATAAAGTAACCTAGAGAAAAGAACATGTGATTAAGAAAACCATAAGACAGAGAAAATGTATTCACCATTTATGAAGGGGAGCCCCGTACCTGTTCTTCCTACTCATCATCTTCACATTAAATAGGCTGGAGAGGAAGGGAGAGGTTGGTCTTGCTGTCTCGGGGTTGCCAGGGGGAAAAGGTGCAGGAGATGGAAGAAGAGGCAGGCACACTTGGCGTGTGTGACTGTCATTGAAAAAAGTCCTCATAATAGCTGGGTGTGGTGGCGCATATCTGTAATCCCAGCTACTCAGTGGCTGAGATGGGAGGATCACTTGAACCCAGGAGTTTGAGGTCACTGTGAGCTGTGATTGTGCCACTGCCCTCTAGCCTGGATAACAGAGCAAGACCCAATCTAAAAAAAAAAAAAAATTGTAAATAAATAAATAAACAAAAATACAACTAAATAAAATGATCCACATTATACATGTAAGTGGACTCATGCAGGTCAAGGGTCAACTGTATTTTAAATATGCCAATTTTGGAAAATGATAACTATCTATTTTTTAAGACAGTCCCACTTTGTCACCCTTTATAAAGTGCTGTAGCATCATAGCTCACAGCAACTGCTGGGCTCAAGTGATTCTCTCACCTAAGCCTCTCAAGTGGCTGGGACTACAGGCACCTGCCACAATATCTGGCTATTTTTAGAGATGGGGTCTTGCTTTTGCTAGGCTACCTTGGCCTCCCAGAGTGCTAGGATTACAGGCGTGAGCCACCACGCCCAGCTGATAACCATGGTTTTTTGGGTTTTTTGTTTTTTGCAATAAATCAATGGTGACCTGATCTGAGGTTTGGGGGTGCAATGATTTATAATACTGATCTAAGATCCAAATATCTGCTGCCTCTTCACAGGAGAAGTTTATACATTCTTACTGTGTTGGACTCAGCAGAGACCACCAACCTGCTTTTTCTAAAGAAACAAAGTCAGATATAATGTGTTTCTTTGCAATAGAAGTTTTGATAGCCTACAGATGGTTGGTTTAAAGAAGTTTTGGAGTAGAAGTTTTGATGGCAAGAAATGAGATGTCCCCGATGGGGGCTGCTCTGCCACCGTCTTGGGCAAGGCGGAGAGGTGTAGCAATCTGCAATGAATATGTAGCGTGAGCAATAAAACTCATTTTGAAGTGGCTGAGAATTGGAGTTGTTTGCTGCCTCAGCCTAATTTAGGCTATCCTGACAGGCACAGTTTAAAAAGTACAATAAATGGGGGGACCCACATAGCATGGCTGTGATTTTAGAAAATCAGAACTTTGTCTGGCATAGTGGCTCATGCCTGTAATCCTAGCACTCTGGGAGGCTGAGGGAGGAGGACTGCTTGAGGTCAGTAGTTTGAGACCAACCTGAGAAAGAGTGAGACCCTGTCTCTACTAAAAACAGAAAACTTAGCCAGGCATTGTGGTGGGCGCCTGTCATCCTAGCTACTCAGGAGAATGAGGGAAGAGGATCACTTGAACCCTAAGTTTGAGGTTGCTGTGAGCTATACTGAGGCCACGGCACTCAAGCCTGAGCAACAGAGTGAGACTCTGTCTCAAAAAAAAAAAAAAGAAAAGAAAATCAGAGCTTTCAAATCACTATTAACATCTCCTAGCACCTTCTTTTCTTTTCCTTTTTTAAATTCAGAAAACATTATAGCAAAATAGAGAAGAATTATTTAAATTAGGTGAAGTCGGCACTGAAAACTTTCCTGTGCCCACTTGGTTCCTCCCCTCACAGCCCAATTTGTCATCAGACTTAGGGAAACCTTCCGGATAACTCATTTTGGGGATGAACCAGTGATTTCACCTTGTGTGTGCACAAACTTTTCAGGATAGTTACATTCAAATAATTTTAAGAAAATCAGTTTTCTTCATGTCTTTGAGTTCCACTTGTATTCACTTTAAAATTTTATTTGCCTCATTACCGCTGGTCAATCATTACTGTTCCCACCTCATAGCAAAATAAAAGCTTGTCTCCCATACAATGGAAGGTTACAAAAGTGCATTGACTGGAGTGTAGAAATGACACATCCATCACAGGGATGATTCGAAATATTAGTATCTATACTGAGAGAGGAATTATTCTTATTCTAATGATGTGACTGCATAACAAACACTTTTGCAGGATCAATAGTTTCCAATTCCTTTGCAGTCAACAACCTCAAAGCAAAACCTAATCCAACTATACACCCGCCATTTGGAAAAGAAAATTATTGAAAGTGTACTAGGTCATTTGGGGCAAGTAACTCGGAAATTGTTCAAAAAATTGAATTAACGTCGCCTAAAAAACTTTTTCCCATCCCATTACTTCTTTCTGTGAATAAAGCTTTTTTAGGCTTACAACCAGAAACAATGATAAATATGGATAATATTTATGCTGACCTTTGTCTCATTCTAGCAACAATGAATGTCCATCATGAGTATGTAAAGTAATTTTTTAAAAGTCTCCTCTAAGAGGTAGATTTTTAAGTAAAGCTTTACTTTTTAATTTTTAATAATTTTTGATTGACATTTTAAATATATTTGTTTTAATCAATTGTGTACTAAAATATATAGATAACTAAAGACTGAAGAGTCACAAAAAATTTATAATTTGAATTTGAACTTTTACATTTATTTTTGTTAGAGAAATACATAATGCTTTATATATGCATAATTATCATATATTACATTATATATTTTAAAACATGTATACATAAAACATTACAATATAAGTTTGTTAGACAAGTGGAGTTCAAATACAGGTTCAAGTAGGAAAAGGGGTTATGTGAAAATTACTCACTTAGAAAAACTTGCTCATGTAATTCCAAAATAGCTGACGGTGTATATCAAACCCCTATGGTATTTAAATTCCATTGTATACATTTAAAGGAGCAATATGGCAGTTTTATTTCAAAATGCCAATATTCAAAAACCACAAGACCTGATATTCCCTCCAACCATTCAAATGTATAAGTAAGTGTTTCACATACTAAGTTAAAGATGTGCCAGAATTTTTAAAAGTCATTTTCAGGGTCACATGAGCAAAACCATCCAAGAGCCACCGCCGCTCCGCAGAGATGGAGCCTCCTCCCCCGCCCAGCTCGCCCTTCTGTTCCCTGTGGGTCCCAGCACTGTCCACACGGTGGCAGGAGTGTCCACGCAGCCCGACCGATTGCCAAGGCTGGACGACTCCTAGACCGTTCCTGTCTTTCCACACATGCAATCAACATGTTAAATCAACAGTTTTCATTTCCCCTGCGTTAGAACAATAAGTGTCCCCTGTAACTCACCACTGCTGAATTTTGAAATATTACATTAAAATTTCCAGTCGTATAACCAATAAGCTCTTGCTATAAATAGCAGAGCTGTATAATCTCCTCTCGCCACCGGAATAACCCGGACATTAAATCCATCTTCACACTCCTCTCCGCTTTTCGCTTCCCTCCCGCCTTTGCACAGTCTCTGCCCCGCCCCCCCTCCGCCCAGCCTCAGTTGCTAAGCAACCGAAAGAGCTTTGTTGTTCTCCAACACTAACCATCAACTGCCCTCATTTTCTCTAATAAACATATGCCTGTAGCCCAAATTACCGCCTTTTCCTGAAAAACAGAGCAGGATGCTTATGACTTATGCTAATAGGAAGGCAAATCACATCCCCATAGATAAATACAGGAAAAGACAAGAATGCACGAGCAACTCTGAACATGGTCCCCAAACACTGGACTAATACCATTTTGCCTTATTAAAAAGATCTTAATTGTATTGAACCTCTATTATATACTAGGTAGCATGTTAAATAGTTAAAATGTGATATTTCTTTTAGTATTCCATCCTACTTTATGAGACTTTTACCCCCCCCCAGAACAGGACAACTTGACAAGATTCAGTTGGATGAAAGGTACACTGTTGTTTTGACATCAGAACACTAAAATAGACACGAAGTGATTTTTATAAAACTTCTTGTCAAACTGGAATCTTAGCCTGCTCAAGAAACATTAGCTTTACAATGTAATTATGATTAAGATTCTCTCTTTCTAAATTCTCATTGGCAACTATTTGATTTACTAAACCACAAAATCAACATTCAAAATAATACTAGATTCTCCATGTTTCATTTTTTAGATATTCTAGAATATTTACAAAACTCTGGAACATAGGTGCCAGTGTTTGTGCCAGCAGTGACCTTCCTAGACTTAGCTAAATCAGTAAAGTGCAGGCCAGGTCACCAGACCTAGTGCATTATTGTTGCTATGGACAGACTAGTGAATGCACACATGGTAATAGCACACTGTGTTGTTTCAAGCCATTACATTTTAGGGTGGTTTGTTATTCAGTAGTTGCTAACCCATACAAGGGAAACCTTACATACAGAGCCAGGTTAGGGATCAGGCGCCCCAGGATCCATAAAGATCCATCGAGGAATCACAGGAATACTCACACACAGAGGAAATGTGTGCAAACTCTACTTTCCATAGCTTTTTTTTGTGGATAGAGTCTCACTCTGTCACCCTGGGTAGAGTGCCATGGCATCATCATAACTCACAGCAACCTCAAACTCTTGGGCGTGAGCAATCCTCTTGCCTCAGCCTCCTGAGTAACTAGGACTACAAGTGGCTAGTGTTTCTATTTTTAATAGAGATGGGGTCTTGGTCTTGCTCAGGCTGGTGTCCAACTCCTGAGCTCAGGTGATCCACCTGCCTTGGCCTCCCAGAAGGTAGGATTACAGGTGTGAGCCCCCATGCCTGGCCTTATTAGCTTTCTCACATAACTGGAAAAATGTGTATTGTTTCTGTTTCCAGAAAAATAGAACATATTAAGGAAAAAACAAAAAATGAGTCCTTTAATCTCAACCACACACTCCTTAAATAAATGTTGAACAAATATCTAAAAAGTATTAAACCAGAGAGCACCAAGTAATCAGAGTGACAAGGAGCCACTGTTTTCCCTTAATTGCCTGCTCATAGATCATGGCACACAAATGTTCTCAGACTGATGTACTAATTGTCTTCATTTTCTTAGAAAACATCAAAAGCAAAAACCAAGAGTACTTTTTTTTTATTCTAAGTAATATGATTTATTTATTTGTTTTACATATATATGTTTATTCAGTTTCCATTTTTTGCCTTCACAAAATTAAAAAGGCTTAAAATTTAATAACAATAACAATGTTTAAGATAAGGACTAGAAACAAAAACCTTATAAAGAACAAAAGAACATAAATACATTCAGAAAAGAAATCAGACGAAAAAGCATTCTATAGTAGACATTCTCTTATTTGACAATGTGAATGCTACTTTCTTTGCATTATTATTATTATTGCTTAATATTTTGATGCAGCAATCTTCTGATTTCTTTTCCAAGAGTACTTTTCTAATTCAAAAATAGAAAAGTTGTTAGGGCCTTGAGAGGTAAGATCAGGTCAAAAGTTGATAGCTGCAAAAGATG